>JAOEGS010013835.1:0-29706 GCA_025447755.1 Corythornis vintsioides | reverse complement strand
ATTAATAAAAAATAATAAAAATAACAGACATTTTGGGGCCATTTCATACAGTCCACGGCAAAATAAAAATGCTGTGGGAGTTTCTTCTCAACTGAAACATCTTGCCAGTTCATTTCTTGGAAAAGGATTTTATTTGAAAGAATGAAACATAACCACCTCTTAAATGGTTTGTCACTAGGCCAAGGAACTACCTCTGTGCTGAGTGGGCACAGCACTTTACAATGTTGATGATTAAATGATAATGGCATCATTTCAACAAAAGCACTGTTTTTGTTTTTTTAACTATTTACTGCAAAAGCATTGAGTCATGTGAGACAAGTGGAGATCATGCTGGATTAGGCTAGGGATTCCCAAAAGATGAAAAGCATTTTGATCATACTTCTCTACATCACAGAGATGAGAGATCACTTAGCCTCTGTGCCTTCTCACTTTTATGTTAAATTTTGTCTGCATCTCTTACTGATTTTGCTCTCTCTTGTGTTGTCTTTTTATATTCATCTCCTGGAAAGGTCATATGTTACGTGGGATTTGTTAAAAGGTAGATGTTCCCAGCAATAATAACAGCATGCCTGAAGGAGCCAAGTTATTGTTAGAGAATTTTTACATCAAAATATCATAAAAACTGAGTCCCTGGAGGATTTCTCTGGGAGATCACATGACAGTTGCAGCTACTATTGTATTTCACTTTACATTTGCATGTCTATTTGAACTTGAAAAATCAAAACAAGTTTTAGAGAAACTGGAGAACAAATATCTGCATGAAACTGCACAAAGGCTGCACATGAAAAGCAGCATAAATATGCATTCCTTGCATTTACAAATAAATTAATGTGAGTTATTTGCTACACAGAGGACAGGATAGTGGTCATAGCACCCAAAATAATAAAAAAAACAACCACCCATGCCATAACTTTAATTGAAAAAATGCACGGTATTTCATTTTAGACTTTTTTTCAGGAAAAGTTTTTTTTGTGGAAAAATCTCTCCAAGGAGAGACTGTCTTTTCTCAATAAGGAAAGTCTAATTCCAAGACATTTGCCACCACTTCCTATCACAGTCAGCAAAACTTGTCTCTCAAGCAAAGAAGCAAACTAGGGAGTAATCAGCAGAACTCATGCTCATATTCATATTAATAGCAGCTTGGAATAAATTCAACTGTAACATCAAATTTCTTTACTCTTTGGTAGCATGAAAAAAACATGCTGAGACCTAGGCTTCACGCAAAACTTTTTGAAAGGCAAATAAATAGATAATAATCTGGAAATTAATAGATATTCCCCGTGATGCCTTACAAAGGCAAATAATGACTAAACCACTTATTAATGTGCAGTTTGTGATTTTACAATGCAAACACATTTGAACTTATAGAAAAAATATTATGATGGAGGAATAAACTGACAAGGATACTTTTTTTTTTTTCCAGTGTTACCATGATGTACTCAACAGAGAGATATTATATGCCCAGATTACATAGTTATTTCTAGTGCCTCCTGCCCCACCAAGTGGACTAATGGTGTTATTCTTTATAATAAGTTTGTATATACTTTTTCTTTTGGAACTAAATGAAGTATATGTTCCCATAGCAACAAAAGCTAATTCTTTCCAAATTTAGATCCAAGCTTTTGGCACTGAATTCCATGGAAGCATACTTTCATATGAATTTTTGAAATGTGCTATTATACAGGCATTATTTTTTTAAAATTTGCAAAACACAAAGATGGAGGAAAAAAAACCCCTAGTAATCTACACATGGTATAGTATGCACATCCATAACCATACCATACGTCTAAATTTCTTACTCCTTTACATCCTCTGAAAAAAAAAATCCATTTAACATGCCTACTATTTTTGCAACATTTTTGTTCTAGGACATCAAATCATTCTGGCTGGAAGATACCTTCAAGATCATCAAGGTGAACCATTAACCCAGAACTGTCAGGTCACCACTAAACCTTCTCCCTCAACACCATATATACACATCTCTTAAATACCTCCATGGATGCTGATACCACCATTCCCCAGGGCAGCCTGTTCCAGTGCTTTACAACCCTTTTGATGGAGGAAATTTTCCTAATATCCAGTCTAAACCTAACCTGGCACAACTTGAGACCGTTTCCTCTTGTCCTATAGTTTACTACATGGGAGAACAGACTGACCCTCATCTTGCTCCAGCCTCCTTTCAGGTAGTTGTAGAGAGTGGCAAGGTTTCTCCTAAGCCTCTCTTTTTCCAGGCTAAACAACATCAGTTTCCACAGCTGCTTCTTGTAAGAGTTATACACTCCTTTGCTGGCTTTATTGCCCTTTTTTTGGACACACTCCAGCACCTCAATGTCCTTTTTGGGCTGAGGGGCCCAAAAATGAACACACTATTTGAGGTGTGGCCTCACCAGTGCTGAGTACAGAGGGACAATCACTTCCTCAGTATGGCAGACCACACCCTTTCTGATACAGGCCATAATGCTGTTGGCCTTCTTGGCCACCTGGGCACACTGCTGGCTCACATTCAGTCATTTGTCAACCAACTCCCCCAGGTCCTTTACTGACTGTTAGCTTTCCCGCTGCTCAGCCCCAAACCTGTAGTGTTGCCTGAGACTGTTGTGAACCAAATCATAGAATCATAGAATGATTTGGCTGGAAGAGACCTGTAAGATCATCAAGTCCAGCCATTAACCCTTAGGGTCCCTAAACCATGTCACCCAGCACCACCTCTATGTGATTCTTAAACACCTCCAGGGATGGAGACTCCACCACCTCCCTGGGCAGCCCATCCAATGCCTAACCACCCTCTCTGGAAAGAAATTTCTCCTGATATCCAACCTAAATTTCCCTTGGAGCAACTTGGAGCCATTGCCCCTCGTCCTGTCATCTTTAACTAAGGTGAAGAGGTCGACCCCCATCTCCCTACAACTTCCCTTCAGGTAGTTGTAGAGAGCAATAAGGTTCCCCCTGAGCCTCCTCTTCACCAGACTAAACAATCCCAGCTCCCTCAGCATATCCTCATAGGAGAAACTCTCCAGACCCTTCGCCAGCTTTGTTGCCCTTCTCTGAACCCATTCCAGCATCTCAACATCCTTCCTGTGATGAGGGGACCAAAACTGGACACAGTACTCAAAGTGAGGCCTCACCAGTGCCGAGTACAGGGGGACAATCACCTCCCTGGGTTATTTGATTTTTAAAAGTCATCACTAAGTCAGGCTTACAGAATTATGCAATAACACCAGGAATGGCCAGTGCAAAGCATCAGCTGCTTTTGCTCACTCTACTATAATCTTTCATAAATGTCACAAGGTAGCAAATCCTGAACGAGGGGCTGTTATATATACAGGAAGCATTTCTGAAGAGCTGGCAATTTTTAAAACCTTCCAATCAGCATAATCCAAACTATTTCCCTGGTTACATTTCAGCTTCTCAGTGCTGATTAAACCTTCCAAACTATACAGAATCACAGAGATATACTGCTGAAGTCTTTTACAGTTTTACTCCCTTTTCAACATTCAGTCCTGAATTATGCATTTAATGTGAACTCAGAAACCCCTTAAATATCTCATCATATTTTATTTAGAAATAGCTTGAAAAGTTCTGCTAGAAGGATCTGTTTTACATTTTTAAAGAGCAGTATTTTCTTTACAATCAAGCCTGAAGTGGTCTTACTTAAAAGTAGTCTTAGCATCTTTCAGGCAATGTTACTGGATCTGCACTAGTGGTAGTAAAAGCTGTTTCTAAATGTCCTAATCAGAAGCAATATATTTTGTTCTTCTGTGTTTGTCCTAATATTAATAATTCTTCAAGCAAAAAAAAAACCCCAAACCACAACAGAAAATTAACCCCTAAAAACCCCAACAACTCATAAACATTTATTTTTATGAATTTATCTTCCTTTTTATATACAATGTTTCCAGAGGTGATCAATATGGTAATTCTGACAACCCAGAAGGTTAATTATCACTCATTTTCAGAGACTGTTGAGGCAGAAGTATTAAGGTGTTCTGAAAATAAGTCACAGAGACTCATTAAAGAGCCCCGGAATACATTTCTTTGCCTTTTCTTTGGGAAAATGGGCACATCATTATATTCATATGAAGAAGTTGGGTGGCAGTAGCACTGAAATTCAAATAGCTGTGGTGTAAAGGCAGTAAATCTAAGTATTTGGCTGAAAGACGACATCACCACAAATATATTTTGTTTTGCCTATTTGTAACTAGTTTGTCTTAGCTGGAAATGAGTAGTTCTGCAGTGGATTTCTGTGGATGCCCCTCCAATGCACATATTCAGGCTACGCCTTACCACATTACTTCATAAGAGTTAAAAATTTTACATAGGGGACTATTTCTTAGTGCCTTGTAAGCATGAATAAAAATAAAAGCATTCAGTCCTTCTGCAGTGAAATCATATTACATGCTCATGTTCATCACCTTATCCTCTCAAATCAGCTGTACATTTTAAAATTAAATCTCTGCCACCTGTATGCATGCACTAGAAACACTCTTCATGGGTGGGGTAGCAACCAAAAGCAGATTTTTCTGGCCTTCACTGTTGTAGTATGCCTAAGAGAAAAGGTTATCTTCTGACCGCAACTGCTAAGTATTTAGTTAAATATATTTTGGTGACCCCATCCTTGAAAGAAAAAGGCAGGTAGTCTGATGGAAGAAAGTGATTTTGCAAGGAACAAGTGTAGAAGAGGTTGATAGGTCAAAGGAAAACAAGTTAAAAGTCAACCAAACCTGTATCACTGATTTCCTGGTTTTTTGTCATTGTGTTATCCGAATTCCGAAGGAAGAAGTTTTTCAAGTTTTCCTTTAGGATCACACTTTGCTGGCAGCTAAGTACTTCAGTAAATTTTAGACTCTTGAAGAGCTGCTTCTGACATAAAGTTTTCTTTGTGCCATGTATGCAGCTAAGCATGATCTGCTGGATTAAGTGTATTATGGGGTCTTACAGTACACCCACAGAAGCTGATTGCTTGTTGCAGGGGATATTTGCTGCAGTGTTATAGAGATGTCGGCAGATTTAGACAGTGTGCTCAGGCACAATCTAAATCTACTTGGTGTATTCTACAAAACAAACTAGGAATTACATTTCAGGAGAAAAGAAAAAAGTCCAAGATCAGAAGTATTGCATAGCTTTCATACAGAACTCATTTATACTGTTTAGATGCATAGTCTATTACAAAACAAATCAGCAAAATGAAAGGCAAGTTTTGCCAAGAGTAGCAAGGTGGGAGATCTCTTCATTGAGACAAGTACTTGGGGACTTCCAGAGAAAATATTTTATGAATTGGCAGGAGAAAAGTGTGCAGGTAAGCTCATGGGGGCTGATGGGGAAGAACACTGTTAGGAATTTTCCCACAAGAGCATTAAAATGAATATGCCATTTCCATCGTCATTGAAGCCAGCATAAATCCCTGTTCTATCTGACATTTCACAGGCTCCTCAGTGTAATGGCAACAGCCCACATAAATAAGATGGAAGTTTCATGTAACATTATCTATTTAAGACAGTACTAATGCTGTCAAAACATGTATTTATTAGAAATGGGTAAGTGGAAAGGAAATCCTTCTATTCTTCTCATCTTATCCACCTCACAATTTCTAATTAAATGGAGCCTGTATCTCAATTGCTCTGGCTTTTGTAATTAAAGAACTGCAGCTCCTATGATAAGCCTTTCCCTCATCTCCAAATCCACATCTTAATATACTTCAGTATATAATACTTAAAATTGTAATTTAAGTACAATTTTAATTACACAGCCCTTTTTTAATAATGTGATTTGAAAATAAACATACAATGCATTAGTGGTTTTTTTCTAAGCTGCTTGAAACTTTCAATGTATATCATTTCAAGTGTCCATAAAAATGTGTAACAAAGATGACTGTCTTCGTGGTCTTGTATAACATTTTTTAAATCATAGGGTAGATTTTTCTAAGAAATAAAGTCTGCTCTTTGAATAACACTGTAGTTTAAATATATAGAGATAGCTGAGGGGAACACAGAGATCAGCAGGTATTATGGAGAAATTCTGCCCTGATATCAAAGCAATGCCAAATTCGACATTTTCATGTCAAGCAGGTTAAAAAGCAAATATCTGAAAATAGCTCCAGTCTCACCAAGTGACCCAAAATCACCTTCAAACAGTTGTTTTTTTTTTTTAAATAAGATAGCCATAAGATGATCTTCCTAGAGAGCTTTGAAATATATGCTCTCAGCAACTTCAACAGATTCCTTTGAAAGATCAGCCCATGTATAGCGCTTGGCTTCAAAGGATTTACCTAGTCCAACATATAAAAGGATTTTACTTCATTGTCTATACTGAAAAACCTTCATTAGAAAAAAAACCAACCAAACAACCAACCCAGAGATATCCAAACATGATATTTAAAGCAAAACAAGAAAGTTTTCTATATTTAGATTTTTAAAAATCAATGCTTATTTGAAACTAATATGATAATGGGACAAAGTGAAATACTGAATATTCAGTGTGACACAGTGTCCTTATTAATTAAGGAGCAAATATGACACCTCTATTAAGTACCAACGTATCAAACTGAGTATCCAGTACTTTTCTCAAAGGAAAATTGAAGTATATATCAGGTGGTAGCTTGTCCTGAAGAAAAAAAGAAAATATATGTAACCTTATAATTGTTTTAGAATTTATTTTTTTTTTTAGAAAAAAACAAAATGCCCATTTTTGAGCAACAATTATTCCTTTTTCCAGAAAAGGGATGAAGATGAAAGTCTCAATTCCTATTAAAAAACCCCAAATAAATAAGCAGCATATGAGGGTCCCAGCGCAAATATAATTTCGGGTTTATACTTCTAACTAGAGGTTTAACCGTTTTGTAGTTTTCAGCGAGGCACACTAAATGTCTACAGCAAAGGCCCTTCCAAAGAGCTTCATCAGAGGAGCTCCAGTCTTGAACACCTCTGGGTAATAACTGCTTTACTGTCCTTTATAGCTTTAAGATCACAGTTTAGCTAGTATTTGAGAGATGCTTAGAATGTACTTATATGCATTGAGGTAAGTGTGTCATCAATGCCAATCACCTCCACAAAGATGAACATGATAAAACCTAGTAACAAATTACTGTTAAGTTTATTCTTGTTAATTTAGCACCAAAGAAAAAAAAAAATCACTTTAGTAGCAATACTTTTTCCTAGTAAAAAAAAAAAAAAAGCCATTATTTTAAACCATACATTAAAAATGTGTAACACACTTCTGGCAAACATATGGGCTCTGATTGTCAAACATATGCCACAAATTCATAGGCAGAGTCAGGGCAAATCATTTGACCTTCTTGTGGCTCAGACAATCCAGCTGTAAAATTAGATGAAAGCAGAACTGAAAAACAGATGCTGCTGAATCCAATTTGAGCTTTCTTGAACAAACAACATTTTAAGAGAGTAGAATTAAAGTTTCATATGAACTGCGATATTTTATTTTATGCTTATTGGCACAATCAAATAAAAAACCAAACAATTTTGCAAGTCTGCTGCGGTTATTTACATTAGTTTTCCAAAGTTACCAATTCCTTGCATGTTTCCAAAGACAGGCAGTAGCTACCTCGAGAACTGTGCCTACTGGCCTTTGGCAAGTAAGGTTTGCCTGGAGTGAGTTGGGTACCACAGCCTAAGCCATCTGCCACATCCACTCTGGACCTGTGAGAGCTTAGAGGGGCATCCAGAGAGAAGGCCAGGCCAAAGCACATGACATATGCACCAATTTAGTTCATTTTCTAGGCAGTCAGCCACCCCAGAAGTTCTAGCTGGAATTTGAAATTCCTCTTTCATCAAAGCATAGAGAAATCTCCTTTTTGCTCATATCAAGGTTGCCAGCTTCTGCTGGGCTCAAGCGTGTGGAAGCTGATAATAGTGTACTGCAATGTCCTATTCAGCAGGCTCTGCCTTCTCTGCTAGGAGGAATTGGTCACACCTATGCTAGTAAGGGTGTGCATTGCTCACACTGCATCTGTGCAATCACAAATTATAGAGACCTTAAAAGCTTTACAAACAGTTTGCTCACAGGCAGGAGGCATGTGAACAGTGGCAGCTGCAGACACCCATGTGGGAATATGAGTATGTATGACCTTGCTGGTTTTGGACTTTCTAGGAAGTTTGCTCCAGGTCTGTCCTTTTGGTTCACCTTCAGCAACAACAACAAAAGAATATTTGGCAAAAATGAACACAAACAAAGTTCAAAATCTCTAATTCAAACTTATGGTTAATTTCCATTTATATGAATAATGAATAAAAAAATTCGCTATCAGTTCATAAAGTAAATGCAGATCAAAACCATTCTACATTTACAAAATCTTGAGCTACATAATACCCCTGAACTAAGCACATTTTTTTTCGGCAAGATAAGTTAATTGGTATTCTGACTTCTCACTTTTAGTACTGACCTGAGGCTAACAGGAAGGACAGTAATTCTGAAAGTAAGTGTGAGACAAGATCTTAAAAATTTTATTGTCTCAAACACCTGCATTCTTAGTCAAATAGCCTGCAACAGAATTAACCTTGTCTGTGGCAATCTAGTGCACTGAGGTAACGTCAAGGGCTTCTTATTTATATTTTTTTGTTCAATTTGGCTGATGTTTGTTTTCCTGAGACCCAAACAATCACTGGAAACTGTTCCATTCATCCAGATACGTCAAAGAGCACACACACACACACACACACACACACACACACACACGCACGCACGCACGCACCAGGGGTGGCAATCAGTCAGCAGAGGGGAGTTTTCTGCCCAATCAATACCCCTGGCCCTGTCCAGTATGCACCGACAAGCAGGATAAGCATCATGTCCCTTCCCCATTAAATGTACTTGCAAAATGTCACATACTGTGCACTCCAGAGACGGAAATGTTATCACAGCACAGGTCAGTAAACTATTGATGGGACTAAGACATGTCTATGGATGTTCAGGGAAAGATGTGTGGCAGTTTGATCCAGCAAGGGGGCTGTTTTGTATGCCAAACACAACTCTCTTCTCTGTGTTGTCTTTTTGGTTCACTTTACAATGCTTCAATGTCAAAGCATTGGCAAACGGGATCATACTGTAGGGATGTCTGCAGCACATTAAAAAAAAAAAATACTGGGGTTTTTTGTGCATTCTAAAAGATAACTTGGAGTTTGTTGCTCCTCAAAGTGCTAGAGCCTTCATACTGCTGTAACTTCGTCACGTAAGCAAATGATGGAATGACTAGATAGTCAAGTTTACTAATGTTCTAATTATGTCATTGTGAATTAAATGTATGGTAGCTTAAATTGCTTTGATAATGCCTGTAGGGTGACTACTAAGCACTGAGAGCAGTATCAGGTCAGACATTTGGGTCACAGTGTGTCAACCTTTTCTAACAAAGTTGGAGTTATTTAATCTGATTTTAGCTTTGTCGTAAGTTTTAGATCATAATTTCAATTTGTTTGCAGAAAAAAAATAATCAAAACCATTGTGAGCATCCATGTAGTATAGCATTTTATATTGCATATTTTAATAATATTTTTTCCCTCCCTACATATGATTCTGTTTGAATATGTTCTGTGTACTGCTCAACTATGGATAGAAACCACTCAAAACTACAGACTTAGAGAGTCCACCCAACTTCCACAACATATGACAGGTTTGCAGGAAAATCCCCTCATTTCCTTCTGGATGGACCAAGGGCTAGTTAAAATGAAAGCTCCTATTCTTGACTGTGTTTCTTTGACAGAGAAAGCAAAAATCATTCTGACATACTTCTGAGAAATGGGTCAACATTGAGTATCTCCTGCACAATAATGAATAATGCAAGATGGTTAGTCATGGGACAATCTCTATTATCCTCGTAGATGTTACAAAGCTCATGCACCTTACACCACAAGAATTCAGTTCCTTCCAAAACCCTCTCTTCAGGGAAAATGGTACAGTCTAGACTTCCAAAATATCTACTACCTACAGTATATGCACCTTACATTTATAAACATGTTCGTAGGCATGTGTGCATGAATATGCATATATTTGTAGTCACACTGTATGCAAGCAATTTTTACTATATACTTGTGATAAAAGCTAAATAAAAAAAAAATCACTTCAGTATTTTATGGTATATTTCTACTGACTAATGTAACTCAGCCTTTGAGGCTCGTTCTCCTGTGCCAGCAGCATATTCATCATGTTTTGGGGTGAGGATTTAGCTCTGTGTAAAACTACACGTCTATTGTTGCTAGATCTGCTAATGAAAAGATAGCAGCAGATGGTATTCTCCAGGCAGATGCAAGAGAGCTGTGCCTCCTCAGCTAATAGAACAGAAGCCGATTTGAAACCAGAAGACCTGTGAAAATATAAGTGCTATCCTGAGCTTGAAATAATAACCCTTCTGGATATTCAGAATATATCCCTTTTGGCTGCACCAGGATTGCCAAACAGCTTTTATAGCTAGAGCTGAGGTTGTGTCTACTTACAGTCTCCCATAAAGATTATAAAATTGTGTAGCTATCCTCACGACAAAAAAAAAAAAAAAAAAAAGACAGGCCAGCTCTAGGACGTGATCATATGTGTTGTTGTTGGCACTCTCTTGACACATGGTTGGCCTGCAGCAACTAGTTTCATTCAGAAAATACTTAGGAGTAATTTGGGGGACTATCATGGATCAAGAACCACACTCCATAAGCAGAAGAGATCAAGCCTTTCTGTTTTGGGAGGAAAGGGACGAGAGGAAAGGAGGGAAATTAACCATATGGAAAAAACTGTGATGTGCCTTTTATCTGCAGGACCATATGACAAGATTTTCTCCATCTATTTGGTAAAACAGACATAAGCTCCGATGTCTACCTTCCAAACTCTGAATAAACACTTAGAGAAGAAGCATGAAGGATATGAAGATTCAGCAGCACGATGATCTGTTTCCTTATAAATACAGTAATCAGGTGACTACCTATATAACCATGCCAATGGAAATAAGTAAGAGGCAGATATGTGAGAAAGCTATAGGGTCTTGCCAGTATTTTACTCCTAGTGCCTAAATTTACCTTATTTTGCTGCTCTGAATCTGAACTGCATATGACTCAGCTACTGTCCTGTATAATGTGACGCTTACAAAATGATTCATTGAAAAAGAAATAATCAAATTGGTTTATTTGCTCTGAACAAATGGTTAAAAGGGACATCATGAAAACATGCCTAAAAGGATATTGATTACATATAAACCAGATAGTTTTAAAGTGTTTGAATATCTCAGACTCATATTTTAGGGAACACAGAGAAAACAAACTCAATCAGAATATCTATCTCATGGAAAGACTAGGAAACATTAAAATCAATCCAAGTCGAAGTAGGCAGAAATAACCTACACAATACAGGAAATTTGCTGACTCACTGGAATGTTATAGTAAATTTGCTTAGTGCCAGACACTACCCTCCAAAATACAGTGCTCTGATGCAGAACATAAATTCTTCTGCATGTACAAATGGCAACAGCAGGAAGCCTAGACAGTGAGAAGACAATTGTACAGATGTACTTTTGCAAAGAAAAGCTGAAGATGACATTGGAAAGAAGAGAAATGGCCTTTTCTGTGGACCAGAAGGTTGTTTTACAATTGTGTTCTTTCTGTTCTCAACTTTTTTGTCCCCAACTACTTTATTGGGCTCTTTTATCATTTATGTGAATGACTCATATAACTGGCTAACATATTTTGGGATAGCTATGTGTCTTTCCCTCAGAGTAACTGCAAATTCTTCCTTGAAGTGACTATTTCTTTGTTTACTTTCATTTTAAAATAGTAAGAAAAAGTACATTATTAAAATAATTCTAAGTAGCTGAAAGAGAGAGCTTTGTTCAGATATCCTGACTGATACAGACCACATATCACCCTTTGATGGAGAAGAGGGAGTTAAATGTGGTTTACAAAGGAAAATAAAAACCAAACCAAAAATCAACAACCAAAAAAGCCTCCAATAAATCCTTGTGTTATATCTCCTCTTGGGGAAAAGGGGGGGCAGGGCAAGGAGGAAGGATGCAAAGTTGCAGTTTCTGTATTCAGTCCTGGACCACAAATAATCTGAATACTGTTCAGCAATGAATTATGCTTGCTGACCCATTTACTATACAATGACCATAAGCTGTTTATATATATATATATATATATGGGAACCTCCATGATAAACAGGGGAATATATCATGCTCTGTCTTCAAGCTACAGGCTTCAAATGCTTCCTTAAATAACTGCAAAGTAGACCTAGGTAATGAGGTTACTTGCACAGGTAAATTCCTTGCAGGCTTGAACGAAAGAGCCTCAGAGGCACAAACTAAAAGGGGTTTTAAATTTGCTGCAATTGTCCATCACTCTGTGCAATTTAATTATGATTGCAAAAAATTTTACTGACATTTTTTGGTCTAAGTGGCACAAATGTTCTTCTTGTATAAGGATCACCTCAACATTTTTTCAGTGAATATTTGGTATCACACTGCTCTGTTCTTGTTTCATACCATAGTCCTGCACAGGGCTGCAAAAATTTATACACTTGCCATCTGTGCAGGGTATGTCTATCATGAAAAATGCACAAACACCTTCTGGGGTGAGACTTCTCGGCAGTTATTACACAAGAGATACATATTTAAATGCACACTTCAATCTATAGAGGTCTAATCCAGAACTGCTGGAAGTCAGTTAGAGAGTAATCATGTATTTTGCCAGACCTTTGTGTTTAGCTAAACTTTTACCCAGTCCAGTGATTTTGAGACTCTATTCCTAGCCAGTCCATTCTGCTCACTCATCTGCCTTTCAGCATTCATTATCAGGGCAAAGCATTTAAACAAACAAATGAACAACAACAATAAAACAAAGAAAACCCAGAAACAAATACCAAATGAAAAAAACCCAAACAAATGGAAAAACCCCTCTATAAATACAAACCCCAAGACACTTTCAACGACCACCCCCCAAAAAAACCCATAACACACACACCCCTCTCATCCTACAAATAATTAGAGTATAAATACATATCAGCATTGATTATATGAATATTGAACATATTGCAGTTTGAGGAGGAAAGAAGCAGTCACTGTGTTGAGTACCTGGTCTTCTGTTAACTGAGTAGCATATTGTGGAGATAACCAGAAAATAAAAAGTAAAATTAATTAGACAAAGGACACTAATATCCTGACAATAATTTCAATACATGACTAGGTCATAATTTGCATTTTGTTGGAGTGATGCAAAGGGATATGGTGAGGCAGTGTACCTTGCACAACCTCCCAATAAATGACCCTCCACCAAGGTATTTACTGTCCAGACAGAGCACTCCTGTATGACAGCTCCAGTGTTAGAAAGTGGAATGTCTTCTATAATTAACAGATAACTTTACTTTGATAACATGCCAAGAAAATAATAACTTTGCTACAGAAGAATGTAAAACTCTGACAAAGGAAGGCATCTATCTGTTTCCACGAGTCCCACGGTGATTAGTTTGGCCCGAATTAACAGTAGCTTTCTAAAGTGAGAGATAATTGCTGGCACGCATAATGTAGATTTCAATAGCTAAAAAGGGCAATAACGAATATTCACTTTGAAGCTTGCCTGACAGAGTGCTTAGACTACAAAAAGTTATAGATGTACCTTGAATACAGCTTATAAATGAGATTCCTTTACTGTCCTTCACTTTCCATCAGTATTTAAGAACTATCACTTTTAATGCTTCAGGCCTGGAGCTCTGTCTCTTAAGTCAGAGATTTATGGCAACTGAGAAATGTCCATATTAAAAAGGTAAAAAAAAAGATTCAGATTATATCCTTTTCTGACCATTATAATTAATAGCTGGATCTTCAGTTGTAACTAATTGAACGGAGGTCAGTGTGTTGCCATGGTAATGTCCTAGCCAAGCAATTTTACCTATTTTCCAGTCTACTGCCCCTTTGCATAACTGCAAGTTATAAAATGTTTTAATTGCAAGATTTGCAAATGATGCAACATCTGGGCTACGCATTTACATATAAAGGAAGAAGATTAATGGGATTATTAACATATCTGTGCAAACCCTTGAAGTGCTGAACATAATTACTGAACACCAGCATTTTCACTGATCATCCGTGTGACATGCTGGAAAGCCATATAATTCAGGAAGAAAATTGCAGATGTGTATTTTTTTTCCTCTTTGCTAGTAGTAATTAGAAGTCACGTCATTCTACAGCTGCCTTGGAATAACATAATCACTATAATATACCTTTAGTCACTTCACCAAAACAACATCACTTTTTTACTTGTACCATTGTTTCATCTGATTAGATTAGAAAATAAGTCACATTACTGAACTCTTAAAATTCTGCTTAGTTATTTTGACATCATTATTCCAAAACCAGACACTAATAAATACCACACAAGCAGCCCTCCACTCTGTATGTATAAAGACACTTTTAAAAATAGAAATTTTCTTAATCAAAATAAAATGGTTCCCTGAAAAAATCAAGGTACACTGCATATACAAGTAGGATTCTAACATCCCAAAAGGGTTCAAAAATTAAGATTAAAAAAAATATAAGAAAGTGGGGGAAGCCACAGAAATAGTACAAAAATCTGAAGTACATATAGAATGCAGTTCTACAATCCTGTATGTTAAATTCCTACTGCTTGTTGAGACATCTGGAAAACATGCTTGTTGTATATGAAGCTTGGCATCTAATAATTGAAGCATCAAAATTAAGATAAATTCTAGAAGTATGGTTTAAATACCTTTAGCCAATAGTTCACCCACATAAAAATTTCTTTTCTCACCAAAACCAGAGTTTGCTTGTTATCTTTATTTGAATGCAGTGTAGGCTGTTTTACCAGTTTCAGTTGAATGAAAGAACTAATATGAGGATATGGGACAGGGTGGGGGTTTGTGGCAATTATGTATGTGTGACACTGATTCCATTTAAATGGTATTTAAGTACTCAAGCTTTTGAGTTTCTCAGATTACTTTTGAAACTATTTTAAAATTACATATCATAAAGTAATCCTTATTTTAAACATACAAGACTTTCTGGATATGGTCATCTTTCATAGATAGTTTTTTTCATGTTCTGTTAATGCTTTCTAACAGGAATAATTACAAACAAGAATTATTAATAAAATACCACTGTTCTCCCACTGGTATTACTGGCCTCATCAAAAGTGTTATTTTTTTTTTTGCATAATAGATTGACTCACACTTCAAGTGTGAAGCAACACTTGAAATTATCCATGCACATACTGATACATGTCCATATGTTTTTCCATCATTTCCCAAACAATAAGCCAAGGGCAAAAAAAATATTCTAGAAAACCTTCTAGACTAATTCTTACATGTGTATCTTCCAACAAATGTTTGTTCAACAGCATTTAATATTACAGGATAATAAGCAGCATACAAAGAATATCTCCAAAACCATACTTAGCAGCATAATATAACATTTAAAAATCTGTATGAAGTGTGGCAAAAGATGCAAGAAAGTGAATAATTTTTCTCTGTGCAATTTAGACTTCAGATTTTCTGATGTATTAAGAATTGGTGTTTTTGTACTTCACACTACTTAGCATGAATTGAAAATGTCAGCATAAAGAAATCCAACAGAAAAAAAAAAGGATAAAAATGTTTCCCATCACCTACTACAGCAACTTCAGTGAAGCAATAGATGCAGAGTGGATTTAGACTCTAATGGGAATGGAAAATAATCTTGTCTATCTACATTTATCTAATACCATGCTTGCCAGGCATTTAATAGGCAAGGTGTGATATTTAATGATTTAGCAGTAAACATATAAAAAACTCCATTCTAACATTCATTTACTAAAGCAACATCCAGCAGTAGAATATAATGAAAAATATACTCAAAATACCATTTCATTTTTAAGCAGGCTGTTTCAAGAGAACAGAAACAAACCAAGATTAAAATTAAATAGTAAATTAGAAGTTGAGAGCATGGTTCATACATCAGTGTCCTGTGTATTAACTGGGAAAATTTATGTACTCTTAAGTGGCCGCACAACAGTTTATAATGCTCTTTTAGCCCCATTTCTCATATTGGTTTTCTGGAAGATAATTTGCTAACTACAATTCTGAGTTCAACCTCTTGGCTGATTTGCCATGAGGCTGCAAGCTCTAGTTTTCACAGGCATTGCAGGGAAACCCATCAGCAAACAGCCTGAGGCTTGTGCTTCCACTCCAGACAGGTTGGAGGAAACCAGTGCTCCAGCCACACATCTGTTTAAAGGCAGAAGGGCTGCCCCAACCTCCTGCCCTGGGCCTCTCCCTTTTCCCTTCCAAAGTCTGCAGCAGGCCCAGGACTACTCTCTTAGGGCTATGGCACCGAGAGGAGGGAGTGGTGATCCTTCAGTTCATTTTTAAACACCTCTTACAACCCTTCCCATGCTACCTTAATGAAGCTGCTGATTGTACCACACTTCCTGTGATTATTTCATTCTCAAGGGCACTGATCCCAGAAAATTCAAATGTCACCTGTGCTGGCATATAAATCTCATAAAGCAGCATGCACTTCATATTCTACATAATAGTACACTGTGCAGGAGAAAAGTTGCTGCAAGAGCTCATAATCCTTTCATAAAAATGAGTCACTGAAAAATTACAAAAAAATACTTGCCAATGTTTCTGGGGCTAGTATACACCTGCTCAAAAGTTAGAGATCACAGTGTTTGAAGAAGAAATGGAAACAGCTGGGGAAAAAAAATAATTCAGAAAATATTGTCTAAAGAAAAAGAAAATTCAGGATAGTTTTTTATTTCTTCCAGTAGTTTGTCCACTCCTGTACAGTTATTTCACAAGAAAAAAAACCTGCTACCACCAAAGCTATAGGTGAAAAGGTTCATATCTAGCAGGTGAAAAAATTCCCCACATTTGTTACATATGGGAACCTGCTCTGGTGTGCAGTTGTGAATATTAATTGACAAAATAAAAAACATTTTTTAAAAATTAAAAAGATAATAAAATACACATAAGATTTTTGTAGTCACACTATGATGGTCAGCAACAAAATCTTCCAAATTGCTGACTAAAAAGAAAGAGATCTATGAACTATGAAATCTTCCTGAAAAGTGTTAGCTCTTTATATTTAAGACTGATTATATCTCATCAAAATAGTCCTTTACTGGAAAACTGTCAGCCTTAATTCAAGATTTTCCAGAAGCTTACTGAGAGTAGGTCATGTAGAATACAAGCATTCGAGCATTTAGGAAAAAAAACCAACAAACTGAGCACAAAGGAAACTGGAAAAGGTATGTCCTACTTCTCAATAGGGCCACTTGAAGTATTATGATGGGGAATATGTAAGAGCAAATACAGATTTGAAATATCAGAATATTTACAGAGTATTTAAAATTCTCTTTCTGTGTGTCACAGATTATAATGCTAACCTTATACTCTGAAACAGGCCCATAGACACTTTCTTACAGAAAATAAAAAAACACATTTAGAAAAGATCAAGAAAAGATTATACTCACAGGTAAGTAAAACCTTGTGAACCCACAAAATACTTGCTTTTCCATTATCTAAGCCATAGATACATTCAAAATATACAATGCTGCAAAAGCACCTAATTTCTATTCTGGGGACATTTGCTTTTTTATTTTCAGAAAAAAAAATCCCACCCCAATATTTCTATTTTTCTGTTCCAACAGGTCGATACCTTTTTTGTGCTGACAACTCCAGAACTGGTAGGTGCCTCACGAGAGTATAGTACAGGGGCAGAACCATCTCCCTTGACCTGCTGGACATGCAGGTAACTGGCTCAGACATCAACATCCACGTTGTTGGCTTGTAAAAATAGGTAAGAGGAATCCCACCTTAGATACTTAGGTGGGATACAGCCAGTTTTATCATATGCATTTTATAATCCACAGCGTATATTAAAGTTTGGCCATGTTGTGTTCCCTAAAGGTAGAGTGCAAAATGAGTTTGTTTTAAAACCCTAGTAAGACTCCAGTTAAAAGTAATTAAAGTTCAAGTTACAATGTCATAAATGATAATGGACTTTGAAGGCAGAAGAAAATGAAGCAATATTGGGAATGCAATAATCAGACTGCTTGTAAAATTTATTACATGGAAAAGAAAAAAACAGGCCATAGTGTGGCATCAGGGGTTCGAAAAATTGACACATCCCACACTACTTTTTGGGGAGGAGGAGAAAAGAAACGTGGTTTTAATTCTCACATCATGCAGAACTGAAGAAGCAAACAGAAATAACAACCTCAGCATAATGACTAGACCTGGGCAGTGCAGTGCCATACTCCCACAGCTGATAGTTTCTTTATTATTACCAAATATCTAAGGTAAGAAGGTCTTGCTAAATAAAAAAAAAAAGTCTAGGGTGGGGTTTATTTTCTGCTGTTTTGTGTGGCTTCTTTTTTGGTTTTTTTTTGCTTTTGTTGTTTTCTTTGTTTGTTTTGAAATGAGAGGTTAAGGGTTACTCTTAGTTGAAGATAATTCTGTACTCAAGGGCAATAATGTATTATAGTTTATATGCTCAAAGAACATATTCTTGAAACACTGTCTTCAGTAAGAGATTTTTAGTCCTTTTTTGAACAAGAACTCGTTCTTGAAAGGTGTCTTAGTGCCTTTCACTGGATGCAATTTTATTTGTAATGTGATCCACTTCTCTTTCTCAAACACAATTTCTAGTTACTCTTGCTTGACAGTTTATCTACTTATGTCTCTTCCAGTGTGGATTAAAACATTTCAATTTTAATATCTTTGAAATTACATTAAGCGATACATTTAAGACAATAGTGAACACTGCTTTTTTCCTCTTCACCTTGTGTTTTCAAATGCTGTACTGTGAGATGAAATATTTCTTGAGGGTTTTTTTTTATGGTCCCTGCTTATAGGCTGAGAATTTAGTCACAACCAGACTTCAGTAAATATTTATCTCCAAAAGAACAGCTCAGGTATCACTGTAACCTGTCTACTACAGTTCAGCAGACTTGCTCATTTCACACCTGAAGACAACTGATGGAACATCTCCATGGCAAAAAGGTCCATTAGACATTAAAATTAAAGTTTACTGAGCAGATATAGGATCACCAAGATGAATCAGCTTCCAAACTGAAACTAAATAAACTTACAAGCCTCACGGCTTTGCTTGTCATCTGTTTTCTAACCCTAGAAAACATACACTGCAACTTCTATGATAAAGTTGAAGAATAGCTACTGTTGACCTTAATGGAAAAGAACAGTGGAAATATGTTGTTAGCCAAAGAAAAAGTGAACTGTGTCATATGTAGGTTTTAATATTTAATGAATCTATATGGCTGCAATCCATTATATGACAATTTAATTATATGACAAAAAAAAGTTTGATAAATAATATTGTGGTAGGACATCGAATTCATTATTTAACAAAAAAATCAATACTTTCATAAATCATATTTCTACACACACACACATATTCACACACATAAGCTTTTTCAAGTAGGCAAAAGTCCAGACTCTATAGACCATTTATTTTCTGGTCAGGACAAGTTGAAATTGAAGTTAAATGAGGCCTAGATGGGAATAAATTTTGTTTACTTTTTTTAAGCTGGTAGATCAGAAATGGTTGCTGCGAGATAGTTTTCCTCTAATAGCTTCCTGAAAGTGTTGTACAACTACAAGAATTCTCTTTTGTATTTAACAGATTAAGATGAAATGCCAAATTCCACTATTACTAATCACACAAACCTGCTTTTTGGGTCAATGGGATCACTAATGCAAGTAGCCAGGAAAGTAAGGAGGTGTTTTCAGAGTTAGGTCTCAAGTTTAGACACAACATATACAATGAATAACAGGCAACAGGGGATTGTTCTGAAGGAAGAACCATGGTAATGATTTCCAGCTTTTTTCCTCTAAAATCCATTCAGATAAAGCAGCATCAGAGGAGTCAACCAAGTGGCATATCAAAGTTTTGACATGAGAAAACAAGGAGAGTTATGTTGTCACCCAGGAAGACCAGAAGTGAGACTTCAAGTGTGAACCCGCACACCACAGTGTGCAGTGAAGTCAAAAGTCCTGGGTTTAGGAATGCAAAGTAGGTGGGAATGAGTGAAGGGAACATGCAAACGGAAGTCAGGGATAAGGCACATGAAGAAGGACTGGCAATTAGTAGCTAAGATCCTTTTCTGTGGCTCACATAATTAATTTATTGAGACTGTGTACAACAAACGTCTCTTCCCCAGCCCTTCAAACTGCCCCCACACTTTAATAAGACATATTTTGGTATCTGTTGATTTGTCATATTGTTCCTGACGTTTTCTGACTCCAGCCCATGCAGCATGAGTCAAATACAAAAATGTTTTCAAGTTATGCAAAATATTCCTATATTCAATTCAGCAAAGTTATAGCCTTAACATTTAGGACTAATTCTGCTAGATAGCTCTATGCAGGCCATCTTTAAACTTGGAGAGTGATAATTCACTCTGATGGAGAGAATCTGGGTATACAGCATGAGTCAAATAAGAGAGTCCTTGCACTGCAAGGGAACAGGTCCAGAATCTCAAATTTATTCCAATAAAGTGTTGAGCATGCCTTTCTTCATCATAGGCGATTGTAACATATTTAACCACTGCTGATGGATGCTACACTTCCAGATAACTTAATCCCACTTCTGTATTTGACTAATTTCCATACAAATACGCATTTTCATTCTTAAAATATAACTGCTTGATTTTTGTATTTTAACTTTTTCTTCATATTTAGAACATTTGAATTCATTTGCTCATTAAAAGATGCTCCTCATAAATCTTGGCTGCCTGCTTCTATGCAGACAGATAAAGCAGGACTTTAAGTAAAGAAGCTGACCAGCTATCCCAGATACTCTGTCAGATCTGTAACAATTAAGGAAATAGCTTGGTGGAAAACTTTCCATTTGTTCAATTTGTATGCTTAGCATGTGAATATTCATTTATATTCTGAATGGACAGTGCATTTCATTATTTCCTAGGCTAAATATTTATTGTGCTTAGTTTGGCTAAGAGGCATATTTGGAAAATTCAGTTTCTATTTATCACTGTTTGAAAATAGTATCTGATCACAACTACATTGCAAATTCTGCAAGACAAATCGTTTTTACTCAATTCTGTATCTGTGAGATGGTACTACGGAACATTTTTGAAAAAAAAAAAAAAAAAAAAAAAAAAAAAAAAAAAAAAAAAGATGTGTTTCACAGATAAGTACTGGAAAGATGGAGATATATTTAAATGTACCTGTCTGCCCCTCTTTAAATACTGTGACAGTGAGGAACATACTAGTACCCAATACAATAAAAGCAACAGACACATATTGCTCAAAGTAACTCAAAACTGTAGCTTATTTTTTGAGACTTCATTTGGGATTGGTCCTCAGCAATTCAATGTCATAGACATAATAATCATATGATACAGAATTGGTTTCTGTTTCTTTTTTAAGAACTGGGGATATAGAGCTACTTTACAACAGTTAATATTGCTTCATCTATTACATGCCCCTTAGTGCCTTGCTCTTAATTCTTCAACTTGCTTTGCCATAATGAATAGATGGGAAATAGCATATTGGAAACATTGTGTCACGAAAATTTAGTAGTAATTAAATAAATTATAAAACTAATTAACGTTTTGCTTATGATATTTTATTTTGGTGATTTATTTTAGACTGCTATAGCAGGATTAGAAATGGTGAAAGCAACAGTGTTTCAATTAACTTCACTGAGATTGCAAAGGGCACTAGATATTTAATTTGGGATTTAAGTCTTCTATGTGCAACTGCCAAGCTGACCAATACAAAGGCCTTTCATGAAAATTACTGCATGTATCAAAGTTTTAAATTATTCATATGAAGAAATGAAATGATCAACAAAACTACTGGATAATTAATGAAGATGTTATCTTGACAAGACTAATAATAAGATTCAACCTGATAAATCATCAGTGATTCCTCTGCTATAATCACAAAAGCAATTCTACTGTATGTTTACAAGCTAGGTGAATAGAAATATCAAAATGTAAAAGCAGTTGGTTGGATTTTGCTGATGTCAGTGATTCTACATGATTTCACATAACTGGTCAGTAAGTCAGTAGGTAGCTGCTATGGATGTGAATTTACCAAACAAAAAATGTCACAGTGCAACACACACGGAAAATATTTTTTTTTCCTGATAGCGATTTAAAAAATAATAATAAGCAGCAGTAAGATGATGTTTGTATCTACTAAATCTAGTACCAGTGTAATGGGTGAAATGATCTGTGGGTTTCTTATTTAATTAGTTATCCTAGGTTTAATCACACAGCAAAGTATTTATGCTCTACTAGATAGATAAAGAACATTACCATAAGGCTATAGGAAGTCGAGTGTTGAAGCACAGTCCCATCAGATCTCATCTCTATTGCTCTAGCTGTGCCTTCTGCACCCCGACTCTACTTCTGATGGCAATGTCTTAAAGTTCCTTCAAATATACCATGAAAAGGAATTTGCACCTATAGGAAGAGTCTTGACAGACACAGGGTGCTGACACTTCGTGCAAAAACTCCATGTTCTTATTGGCACCTATAATGAACAGATGTGGCTGAAAACTAACAGAAAAAACATCTTTCCAGATGTTTGAACAATGGTGATGGTAAAGCCTTAAGTTTTGTTTCCTATCTTAGTGTAAAAACTGTCAGTCAAATGAGGAAAGATGGTTTCTCTGTAATATTAAATACCTTAAGCTGCACTCTGGGGTCAGCAGCAGTCTGCCAGGCTCAGCACATCCTTCTGCTTCTGATCCTTGGTGTAGGGGAGAAC
Source organism: Corythornis vintsioides (assembly GCA_025447755.1). Lineage (NCBI taxonomy): Eukaryota > Metazoa > Chordata > Aves > Coraciiformes > Alcedinidae > Corythornis > Corythornis vintsioides. Next base: position 6,975 of record JAOEGS010013835.1, on the reverse strand, counting down.
ATCAGTGCTTATCTTTGTTAAGTGGCTGGTATGTTGGGAAGCAGGCACTGAGTGCCTCCTTCCCTTGCTGGTTTCCCTTGTTCTTAGTGACACCATGCCTCTTGGTGTTTGTCACGGGGAACTGAAACAGAGCCACAGCTCAGAGCAGCTCTGACTGGAGGGCAAAGCACTTCAAGTACGCAGGGCTGACTCACAGTTGCCAAAGCCCATGTCATCCTTTTGATTTCAGCCATGACAACTGAAACAACACAATGGTGGGTCAAGCTCTGTGTCTTTAAACAATAAAGGAAAGAAAATAATAAATGTTCCTAATACTCTACTAGTTGACTGTGGCCACATATTTTCACACAAACTCTGAAAACCATAGATCCTCTGGGCATTACTATTTCCATGTTGATAATGGAGGCATTTGTTATTGTAGATAGAGGACTTCAGAGAGGAAAAGCAGCACATTCCAAATGTTTCCCCAAGACAAAAACAAACAAATCACCAACAACAAAAGTTTTCAACCTTTTGTTTAAAGATAGTCTGTTCTAAATGTAGCTTTATGCCTTTCTCATTGATAGAAGTAATGAGATTTTAACTCCTTACAGTAAACCATCTAACATGAAGTCAGAGCTTCAGAATCTATCACTCCAGATGCTCTCTGTGCTGTCCCAGGAACATCTGCTGCTTTCTTCTGGGTAAAAATATGTTGTTTGTAACTAGTCTTCTGTCTACCCGGAGGCAGTGATGGTTCTCTATTCTTTTTAACTCTTACATGGGAAGTTTAATGCCCTTTTCTAGTCTACACCAGTAGCTGCATGACAGTGCACTCCCTAATCTTGTGAGCAGCTGCAGATCTCCTTTGTTATGAGTGCTTTGCTGATGCTTCCTGCAGCAGAATACTAGGCAGACTTTTGCAAGAATCACACAGAAATTCTATAGCTTGTTCCAACAAGGGAAATCCCAAACTCTTTCTGGGTGCTCTTGGAGGCTGAAGGAAAATCAGCTTCCAACCAAGAGCAACTCCAAGTGGGAAGAGAAGCAACAGGAAGGCTGCTGCACACACACATAACAGTATCTCTGTGCCAAGTCCTCAGAAATGCTTTAGGAAGAGTGGTGGGAGCACAGATGCATTTAGCTTCCTATCTGGGAAGCTGCCAGGTACAGATTAACAGCTATGATCCCCTTGTACCAAAAAGACGTACCGCAGGAAAAATTTGTCTCTGGTTTACAGAGATGATCCTGTTCCTCAGATTATCAGCTCTGTTTATATTCTAGCTACTAGATCTGACTTTGGGGCTTTGAAATGAGGCTATTATCAGAATCTAAGGCGACACACATTTTGTTGGGTTTTTTTGTTGTTGTTGTTTTGGTTTGGTGTTTTATTGTTAGTATGCCATAAAAATACTGTTGGGTACATGCACTTAAAACAGTCATTCTTCTGAAACCTACATATGCAAAAACACTAAAAGGCATTTAGAGGGAAGTAAAAGAATCTTAGCAACATCATTGTGTTGGTCCTTCCTTGTATCAGGCCATCTAGTTGTGATTGAGTAAGTTACAGCACCTTTTACTTAGCTATTTCTATAAGTTTATTTGTGAAAACATATTCTAAGCATGTACGTGAAATATGATAACTTGGCACTGCATTGGCAAATCTGGTTCCGTATCATTTTGGATCCCAGATTTCACAACATCTTATGCTCCGCTCTTATGAAAATCCAAAGGCAGTGTTTTTGTCAAGTGAGAAGGAATGATATGCTAGGAGACAGATGGCAGAGAATGCATAGCTGGCTGCTAAATTGCAGGGATTGGGGTATGAGGTTTGGGTTTTTTTGCGAAGTGCAGAGGGCTAACAAAACCCACCATTTCAAGTTTTCTATATTTCTTATAGAAAATAATAGTTTCCTGATTGCCATGAGACAGCACACTGAAGTGTGAAAATACTATAGCAGCTGTGGTGGCAACACATGCCTTTTCTGTGCATACGCTGAGATTTTTCTCATGAGACTCCTAAACATATGCAAAGAAGCACTCAATACACACAGTTAATATCTAACAGTAATTCCTGCATGTGTTTGTGTGCTACACTGACAATGTCTGGAATGACTGCCAGCTTTTACAAAGAAAAGATAGATACGACAACATCCTGCTAGGATTGCTAAATCACAATCAAAATAGAGGGACTGCTTTTGTTTTTATAGTTATTGTTTGGCATTCCTTATGGAGGAAGTAATTAATATAACCAAGCAGGAGGAGGACTGCCTCATGGGATACACAATCCTTTTGTAACTTGATTCAATTATTTTTTTGCTTGCTATAATTCTTCAGTTAATGCTTCTTCTTCTCTGCCTTGTGTTTTTATCAACTTAAGAAAGATAAGAGACAAAAGAATGAAGCAGAATGACAATGACATTGTCAGCGTGACTGCAAACTTTATGTGGAAAATTTGTTCTTCTGCGGGTGAAGCCAATTCCTGATGGAAAAGGGCAGCTGATCCTAGACATTATTAAGCAAGCTCCATTTGTATGTTCACTGGAACACATGCTAGTGAGGTAGATGATTAAAATCTTACAAACCCTAGTGCACTCCCTAGATGCAAACTTCAGCTTTCAAAGCATTCCAGAAAAAAAAAAAAAAAAGCAGCCAAACAACAAACCAGCTGTGTCAGAAGAAATGGAAGCTAAACTGTGTGCTGAGTGCCACCCTCTCTTAAACTGGGGGTAAAATGCAGGTCACAGCTGAAGGCAGGATCCTGACACCTAAACTCTTGTGAAGTAACCATGTCAATGAACTCATGATTTAGCTCTAGCATCACAGTTTTTAATGGTAACCCCTGCTCTGTGCTGAACCAATTTCTGACAAAGAATGACCTAGATTCAGCATTTAAGATGCAAAATAGTTCAAACCTCTACTGCTTTATTTTTCTGTCTCTACTCAAGAGATTTTGCTTTTTACAGCCATATTCTTATGCCTTCAACTTCAGAGTTAAATCTGAGTTTTTCAGCTGATTTAAAAACAGGTAGAAAATGATTGGTGGCATGAGTTTATATACATCACCATAATTTCCAATCCATTTTGAAGCACAGATTAAAACCGTTTCATTGTTTTAAATAATTCAATAGTATTCTTTTATTTGTTTTTGTTGTGGTTTTTTTTTTTATCAGAACAAAAAGCAAGTATTCACACTTAACAATTATAAATAGAAAAAATCCTCCTAAAATACTTCTCCTGTACCAAAGAGCAAGCAAGTAACTGCTAAATCTAGAAATAATGTACTGTAATGGCTCTGGACTGTCATTTTTCTATTTTAAATTATAAAATCCATGTGTAATATAAATGCTTACCATGTTGAATTGGTGCCAGCCCATTCACATCACAAAGGATACAGACACTTTCATCTAGTACCCTCTAGATATGTGTATTTCACATGAATGAAAGAAAACAGATTGTGATATAAAAAAAAAAAACAACCAAAAAACCCCAAAAAACATCAACAAAAACAAAACCAACCAAATGTGGATAGTCATGAGACAGAAAATGGTAGTTTTAAAAAGCTGTTTTAGTATTTGGCATTAATTTTGCAACTGGACCCAAATGACATAATCTCATGTGTCTTTTGAGAACCACCAAAACCAGGAAGGTTCTGACCAAAGTTCCATGAAAGGTGTTCATTGCTGGCTGGTTCAGGCTCTTAAGCATTCAGTGGTAAAATCACAGTGAATACCATTATTATAGCCACACTTATTTTATAAAGAACCCCTCTTTTATTATCTAGCATATCTGCCAACCATCTGTGAATTGATGGGGGCTATTGAAAAAGAGAGAGAAAAATAAGCTGTCTATGAAAGCTCATTTTAAAAAGCCATAAAAATAATACACCAAATTTTGGCTCTGTCTGATTTTTGGAGCTTGAAAAGCCCTCTTGGTTTCAGTGGAGCTACACTGCTTTTCATCAGCTACGTATCCATTCCTTAGTATATTCACAACTTCTATTACTCTTCCAAAGTTGATTTTTACATCTGAAACAGTTAAAAAAAAATACCACAACAAAATCCAACCCAAAGACAACCTGCTGAAGCCACGGAAAGTGAAGTTACTACTTTACCTTAAATCTATTTACCTTTAAAAATATAAATTTTATTACATTATACAATAAAGTTGGATTTATATAACCATGCATCTTCCTAGAAAGCTATTTTAATCTTTTTTTAATTGTTTATAGATGAGTCATAGTTAGAAAATGGTACTCACTGAAGCCTGGAATTTTTTACCCATGCATTTTTTGGGGGCTTAGTGGGCAGCTACAAAGTAAAATAATGTTCTTTCTTGGCATTTCAGTCTTGAAAGAAAATGAAACATTTCAAAGTAATGATGCCAAAACAATCAGCACAACAAAAAACGATAGTGGTTTTGTAATCTTTCTGTGTATTTTACTGGCATGCTACATTTCTGAGGGGTTTGTGAGGAGTGAAACTCAGTGACAAACTGTGCTCTATCTTTGAAAAATCAATTATTTTGATTGGATTTTTAAAAGGCATTTCAACATGGTACCATTGCACATCACTTAGGAGGCTTGAAATGCACCAGAGCACAACATTTCCCATTTAGCAAGCCACGAATATATCTTACAGGCTATAGGAAAGTATTTCACTGCATATGCAGCTACAGTTTTCAGCTGGGAGAAGGGATCATTGATCTGATTCACAACCATCTCCTTGGAATGGTTCCATCTGTCGTGAAAGCTTCTTTCCCAAGACTGCACATCACCTGGAGCTCACACAAGCTCTCAAATCAGGGTCATAATTCTGCAGACACATGTATAAGTGCTAATTTTCCTGTCAGCAACCCTATAGAAATAACTGATTATTCATACACAGCTTTTTCACTGGCATACACTAGACACGACTCTGTAAGTTTTTGCAGGAACAAGATCAAGGTGTAAATAGCTTGCAGAGGGATACATTTCCATTGTGATAGGGATTTTAAGATTAAGCTGAGCCCACATAAAAAAATAGGAGAGCTAATGAAGGTCAAGATGAAATATCCAGCATGAAGAACGGAAATAAGATGTCATAGACTGTATTTGACAGTGAATAAAGGATTAGCATTCAGATTCTGCAATTGACTCTCTCCAGCTCCTAGATATTAGTGCAATAAATACTGCAAGTATTAAAATATATGTAAATGTGGCCTTATTTTTTTTCATGGATATTTCACCCTTGAAGTTAACATTTTCAAGTTCACTGTAATCATTAGAAGTAGGTAGTTACTGAAAGAATAGATTTTCACATTGCTACAAGCCCTTAGAGATTTCAGCAAAATACTGGCTGCTGCAAGACTTGTAACAGAACTGCTGGAACCTGACTTGTGAAGGAAACTTGCAGAACAAAGTGCAATCCCCTGTTATTTCAGGTGGCCGTATCATAGAATCTGTTCAAAAATAGGATTAATCTCCATCTTAAAACTAATTAACTTTTTGCCCCTGTGACTCCCAGTGGGAGACTCTATCTCATGACTTTGCTACTTAAACACTTCTTCATTTTCAACATATATTTATCTGTAGCCATTTTATACCCAAGTACTCTGGTGATGTTTTCCCTTAGCTCTTTTTGTTTTTCTTGTGGCAATGACAGACAGCAATCATTCTTTTCTTTTTCTTTTTTTTTTTTTCTCTCCATGTTCTATATATTCTTCTGCTGTCTTCAGCTTCTGTGATTTAATGTATCTGTATCTCCACCTCAAGTTGAAATTCAGAAATCAAGTAATTTCTGTAATGAAAACTCCATGCTCTGGATGGATAACATAATGTTCACAAGATCTTGCTGTGAATTCACTAAAAGAATATGGCTTTTTGGTTTGGAGTTTCTTTTTGTTATATTTTATGCTTTATTTAAAAAGGGGAAAGAATAAACCTTTTTTTAATGCTTAAAAAATAACATGGGATTTTACTTTCAGGCTTTTTGTTGCAACAATAAAATATGCTGACACTACAGTTGCATGCAGTTATCTACAGACAGTTGTGTCCTGATAAGCAGGACTGAACATAGGTGTGTTGGACTTTCTACAGGGTAAGAATAAAAAATTGGTATACTCTATATTCTGCTCTTTGGTCTTGGGAAAGGATAGCTGGAGGTAGATAGAAGGGAACAGGTTATATGCCAGGAATGGTCTGTGACTGTTACAAACCAGGTTGGGTACAAAAATGAAACTTGGCCCACATGGGAATCTTTTATTTCCATTCTCCTGCACTGGCAGAGCCCAGGGCATGGGCTCACTGGAAACAGCAATGCTCCATACCTTTGCAACTGAAGAGAGGTGGGGCTGAGGGGTGCTCAGCTGGCAAGACCAGACAAAGATGCTTCTTGGCCACATTCATTTTATATTTTATTATTTGAAAAATAAAACCTAGATTACAAAAACACAGACAATACCACTCCTGGATCTTGCATTTCAGAAATCTAAAGAGCTAAGTAGGGAGTGTGTGTCCTCGTTTGAGTGAGAACCAACAAATTCTGTTCAGTGATTTTACTTTTCAGCTCAGATTTTCTAACTAACTGCACTTTCTGGAGTTAGCAGCATGTTTTGCAGACAGTGTCTGCTTCTAGCAGTGATAACCCCTCATGTTTAGAGTTACTATCAAGGATTGGAATGTTCCTCACAGGAACAGCACTTAGAGAAGCCATGGCAGGCAGCAGCATAAGCTCACTGAGCTATTGCAGGATACAACCTTTTATAACCTTGATCTATGACATGTGACTACAGCCTATGGATAAAAATCAATTTCATTCCTCCTCTCTCAGTGTATTATAAAGCATCTACTTGCAGCAAGATTTGCACAAACATAAAAAGAAATATCAAACAGAAGACAGATTCATTTCTACCTGGAAGAATGCACCTTGAGGCACTCCAGTACAAAAATGTCACCAAGAGCTCTCCCTGGTCAGGTACTCATACCTCAAGAGTATATTCACCCCACCCAAAATCAGC
>JAOEGS010013833.1:38423-63946 GCA_025447755.1 Corythornis vintsioides | reverse complement strand
TCTTCATGCACACTGGAAACATCTTCATGCACACTGGAAACATCTTCATGCACACTGGAAACATCTTCATGCACACTGGAAACATCTTCATGCACACTCCCACTGCTTTACCTGCTGTCACAGCACGGGGAGGGCACCAATTCCTGGGGCCTAAACCTGGAACTGCCACCATCCAGCACCTGTAAGGCCATAAGAAGCTCCCTCTCCTGAAGGGCCCATCAACATTTTCAAACACAATATAGCTCAGAGGGCACCATGCACTAACATCTAGTACAGAGCTGAAGCCCATGGCTGCTAGGAGACACTAAAATAAAGCTGATGCTTTATCTTCCAGTTTGTCTGTGTCTATTCAATCACTGTTTTTGTATTGTTTCAGTTCACAGAGGGCAAAGAATATACACTAAAGCTGTGCCTTTCTTATTTCTACTCCTTTTCCCTGAATAAAAATTAAAAATCAGAGTAATTCAGATATACAATGTAAAACTAAAAGTATCTTTTATCTGCTTCATCGCCCATAATAAACACTGCAACTTTTGAAGAAGTCTTATTTTAAAGGTAACAAAAAATAAATATTAAAATAAAGAAAAAAAGTTACTTGGAAACTATTATTTGTTACTAGGTGTCCGAGTGCAAGCTAGTGAGAAGCTGCAAAGAATGAATTCTCTTTACTCATATTTGGATATTCCCTGATAGGGTGGGATATCTCTCAGGTCAAACCTGCTTCACTTGCCTTCTCTGGCAAGAGAGGAATGAAGTGATGACATTGCTTTCCCCAGCCACCCATGAGAGATGCTCAGAACAAGGGATGCCCACTAGGAGCTCACCCTGGGTGGATCATCTCTCATCAAGCTTTTTTCACCTGAAAAGATTGTTTTTGTTAAGATTGTCTGAAGTAAGCAACTGTCAATATCTTGACAAATCACTACACCTGCCAGGACTGCTCTTACAAAGTGTGAATTCCTTATTTTTACTTTTTTACTATTTTTGCCATGCTACTTTCTTACCAGGAAAGACTGAAGAGTATCACCTTAGTCTGACACTCCACTAAGCTTGAAGGTGGGTCTTGAATTACACTACAAATTACACTGAAAGCAAGACTCATTTGACTTGAAATAAGTCAAGTCTATTCCACAGACTGTAGTTGCAAAAAGATTTTTAAAAACCCAAAAAGTTCAGCACTTCTGCATGTTCACACTGAGTTTTAATGTAAGCATTAGCAGGCTTTTATAAGTGTTTCTTGGAGATAAAATTTGAATAATCTATGTAGTTTCATTTAAATAATTTATGCATAAAGCACTGCAGAGTTATAATTGTAATTATAATGTTCAACTCTGTAGCAAGGAGGTGCATTTGAAGTTGGATACTGATTGTACTGTCTATCTTCTGCTCCAAATTTCACTTTGTTTTGAAAAAATCCTTTTGAGCACAGGGAGATGGCTCAGAGCTTCACTAAAGCTCCTGAGTGAAGTTTTACAAAGTTTCTTTCCTATGCATTTCTTCTTATTATTATTTAAAGTCTGAAATCCAATCTTCCATGCTTCTGTGTCATGGTGATAAAGCAAAAGGTGGCTGAAAAGTGCCCCTGGTTGCAGAGGAAGGACTTTTCTACTCTTCTTGTGAAGGAGCAGCTATTCCTATCAATAATTTCCTGAAGCAAGAGGCCTGGAGTGTAAACAATGTTTTATACAAATGGCAGTGGAACAGAGTGTCTTATTTCTGAAAAATTTTGCACTTCACTGTGGAAAATGGATTAACCCCATGTGACATATGGAATTCAAATGTTATTTGCTTGAATTAAACGAAAGGGTTAAAGTATTTCAAAGAGAAAAAAAAAAAGTAGGACAAAATGGTGTCATCTTAGTAACTTGGTTCATGGAGAGGGGATATTGTGGCAATAGGAGCACTTCAGAACCTGCCTGTTGAAGCCTGGGCAGATATGAGGTTTGTTTGCACCATTCATAGTAATTCTCTTCTTTTTTGGACTTATCAAACATGCCCAGTGGCGAGATCAAACAGTGCCATGAGACTCCAAGCAGCAATTACTCTTTTAGCTCATTTTTGTTCTATCATAAGGCATCTCTCTCTTCCCCGAGCAGCTACACTTCCCCAGAACAAAATCTGAGCCAGAAGCCATTTCTAACATATGCAACTGGACAGCCATTTAGGAAATAAATGAGTTTCCCTTTCCAGAATATTTCTGCTTGTCACTTCAATTTCCTGGCCAGAGCTGCTGCAGCTGCAGAACCAATATGTAGGGGAGCAAGCTAGAGCCACCAGGCCAAGTGATCTGGGAAATTCAGAACAGCCACTGTGAACACCATGAAGACAATCCACTGGGATCACAGAGAAGCCACAGGCAATAGAAATGAGGTCACCAAATCAGGGTCATCTTTGGTTCCCTTTCACAGGTCATGTAACAGACACAGTGTGAGTCGGTGATGACTTAGTGCTTGTACTAAATAATATAGTACCTACTCATACCTTGTAGGTTGTCATGGGGATCCACTGTGTTTAACATCTTTATCAATGCCTCTGGGGAGTTAACACGGTGTTCTGGTAAGTTGCAGCTGACACCAAATTGGTGGCACCCTTTGACATGCTTGAAGGCAGGGCAGCTATTTAGGCAGACCTACAAAAGTCAGGAATGGGACCAGAGAGACCTTGGGAAATTCAGCAAAGGCAGAAGCAGACTCGTGCATCTAGGAAGGGAGATCCAGGCTGGGAAATGAGATGCAAAGGGACACCACTCCAGGGATTAACTACCAGAACCAGTAGATAAGGGTAGAGATACTCTTCACCCTGTACTTGTTAGAGCAGTAGACTGGCTTTTGAGGGAAGGGAAGCAACTTCAAATGATTAATCAGCAAGAATAAAAAAGAATGTCATGTTGAAAAAGAAAGTAGCAGCTAAATGGAACCCTTTATTCCAAAATTAAAGTATTGTGAAGATCCTGATAATGAAACAGAGTCTTGGTCCCGGAATTTAATAAATTGAAGTTCACAGATACTGTGCACTTCATCTGAGATAAGCAGCTTTATCAAAGCAGCCAGTTCAATAAACAAGCAATCAGAGGAGCTAGAATAAGAAGTTAAGCAAGTGAAACCTTCAGAAGCCATGCTTTGCTTCTTTAGTAGTCAAAATTCCAGCTCCTGTAAGCTTTCTAGCTTCAAGCTCCTTTAAAAATCACTATGAACACACAGAACAGGTATTAACCAACCATTTTCAAACCCTACAGCTCAATCTGTAGATTAGTTTTCATTAAGACTGCAACTATATGTTCATTTTTACTGAGAAACCCAGTACCAGCCTGCAAAAGCTAGCAAGTTGTGCCACACCTACAAGTAAAGGGTGTCAGAGGGAAAAAACTTCCTGCATTCCTTAAATGTGGAGTCCAGACTGATTGGCTTTGTATGTTTCTGGCAGTTGAGATGAACTGCTGGTGAATGTAGTGAGATGCCACAGTTTAAATGTACAATTACACTACTCTGCTTCCCAGCAGAGGATTAGTTAAGATTTAGATTCTGAAGTTAAGGCAGAAGACAGGAATCATGCAGGATTTTGCACCACTTCTATTCAAGTGCTTTGTAAGCTTCAATTCTAACCAGCCTAAAAACGAGTGTCTGGCAAGTCCATATCATCTCTGATTACAAGAAAACTCAGTGTGCTACCTCCAAAGACAGATGCAGACTGTTGGTAAAAAAAAATAAATAATAACACCCCAATCAAAGAAAACAAACCACAAAACACCAAACCCAACAACAACAACAAAAAACCAACCCAAACATCTTAAAACCCCAGTAAGCTGGTAAAACTGGCTACATTCCCTACAACAAAATACAAGATCTTACTATGCCATAGAAGGCCTTGTATGCAGGGCAAAGTATGCAAAATAAATATTAAGTATATCTCATTCCAGATAATGAGCATAATTCCCAACTCCATACTGGGTTTGCTTTCACTGCTGTAAAACCAATATTGCTTTGAGGCCATAATGAGGGAAGGCTTCACCTGGGACTTAGTTTCCCCTGCCAATCAAAACAGCCATGCACATTCAGCAAGATGACTATGCTTTGAAACTGCTTGAAACCAAGCAGCAGAAACAGAGTACCACCACAAATGCCAGAAAAACAAACCAAGCAACCCAGATTTTCAACAAGCTGGAGGAACCCATGAACACGAAACAGTCAAATTCAGGCACAATCACACTGATGTATTGAAATGCAGTGTTAAATAAAGGGGTCACATCCATATGGAATTATGATGACACATCCACTACATGTGAGAGAATGTCTGAAACTCAGCTCAGTCATCTGAAGATTTCTGTCCACCTGGTGTAGAATATTACATACATCAAAGGTCTTGGAAGGGGGGAAATACGACGTGCTTAAAAATTATGTATTAAAGAACCTGACAGCCATGAACAGGAGATGAATTCAAGGGTTCAGATTACCTGTAGCTCAACTCTCAGAACAAAGACCTTGCTCCTAATAGTACATGCACCATGTTTGTCCCACAGCAGGCAGCTGTCTCTCATAACTGATGTCTAAGGCAACACTGATTGATGCTGTTTCCCTAATCATTTTTCCAAGCTTTCCTGCTTAACGAGGTGAGCTGCACAATGGCAGTTTATTTACCTGCTGGCAACCCTCTTCTTTGAAGGGTCACTGCTCTTAATTATAGTGGCACCTGCTTACTGCTTTGCTCTGTCAAGGTTTCCATTATAAACCCATTTTTAGATGTTCATTCTGTAATACCTTTCAAGTCCATTGTGGGTTGAAGCATGGCTCACAAGGTCTTGGCAAGTATTTTTTCTAAGTAGTACTCTTGCTCCATCCTCAATAACTCAAATATCTCTTTCTGCTGCATCTTTGTGAGAAATTTATTCCCACCCTTTCCTAAACAAACATTCTGCAGGTAGGAAAACCTTAAATAAAAAGGGTAATCACATTAAGGAAGCTTAATTATCTTACAAGAAATAGTAAGCTACCAAACTGGCATTTTTGGGTGCAGTCCATTATCTCAGATTACTTGCATCATTTGGAAGAAGTCGCTTCTCTGCCTTCAACTCATCATAACCATTAGATGACATTAATAAATTTCCTTTCTTCCTCACCTATGTTGCCTATTATTGCAGGCCTGTTAACATTTCCTTTTTCCTAATGTCAGGAAACACTACTTTTAGTGAAGAGAGGCCAGATTACCTTCTTTATGTTTCAGATGTGTCTTGCAAAGTTCAAGACAAGGGAATAGAAGGTGGTCTGTATATGCACTCTTATATGGAATTTAACAAAAAAACAAAACAAAACAAACAAAACCAAAAAACCAAAAAAACAAAGCTGATGAGTGGAGAAGAATGTGAACTGTGACATGGTCCTGTAAAATACTGAGCAAGCACCTTTAGAAGAAAACAGAGTCCCTTCATGTATTTTTCCTTTTTCCTCTTTTTGAACAACTGCTATTTCATTCTTTCCCAAATCCCTTTGCAATGAATTGAATACAAGTCCTTGTCTCTGCCCTCACTATACCAGAAGCTTTTGTATTCAAGAGCTTCATACTTTTCATATACTGAAAATTAAGACAAACTCAGTGCTACATGTGTGTTCAACACTTGCTTTACACACTACAATGCCAACTGATTCGCTGGCTGTTATTTTTCTGTGTTGGCACGTATCACTTTAATGCTGGAATTAACTGTAACTGCCTACATGCTAGTTACCAACTTGTGTTGGAATAGAAATGTACAAGACTCCAGAAAGCAAAACAGAAAAACAGGGCATAGGTTTTCATGCTTTTATCCTGCAGTTAAAGCAAAGAAACAAGCTGCTGAGACTGATTATTTCACATTACTTTTCACTACAGCTTTCAGAGCAGTACCATTAAAAAAAAACCAAACCAACAACATAGTCAAATACTGTGAGAAATGGACTGAAGTTATCTACCTCAAAGGTGAATTAAGAGCTATCATTATTTATAATGCAGATGCATCAGTGTCCTTCACTTGGAGAACATTGTGTACAAACAAAAGACTGTTGCAATAAGATAAATTTCAGCAAGAAGACATATCTTTTAAAGTTTTTACAGTTCAAGGAAGTTTAGCCAAGTACTATTATCCACTGTCACCTCTATGCATGATGTTTCAGAAAGAAATTTTTTAAGAGTAACAGCATAAAATAGTCCCTTTTTCAAGCCCTTTAAGAACTGCATCAACATTGAATCATCAACTTGTGGAATTTTTGGTTTGTTGATTTTTTTGCCCCCTCAGAAGCAGTTACATTTCATTACCACCCTTTTGGGTGCATGTGCAACAAGTAAACCAAGTTTTTGCAGTGTCTGAAGAGCCTTTACTGTGCATATTTGTGTCATGTTTACTGTCAGAGTTTATTTCCAAGGGGAAAAATAAAATAAGAAAAAGATTCTTGGAGCTTACCAGGCTGTAGCAGGTCTGGTCCATCCCATGCAGCTGCAGCAGCCAGGGCTTGCCCTTTGTCCACCAGGCTCCAGTCATTTGCCATGGTGTCGTTCAAAGCAGCTGGGAAGGGGAGCCAGGCCAGCCAGGCAGCAAACTCCAAATCTGCTCTTTCCCCTCAGTCTGCCGTCTTGCAACCTTCTTCACATCTTTTCTTGAGGGAGGCTTTATCTTTATTTTCTCTGCCAGGCCCCACACAGCCCCTCACTCCTGCAAGGTGCTCTCTTGTCAGCCCTTGCTAGGGCAGCCTCAGAGTGGTAGAGGGGCAACCTCAGAGGAGTAGAGGGCCTGCCCCTCCCGCTGCTTCTGGACTTCCCGCCAAAATCACACCCACCCCCTGCTCACTGCCCCTGGCTCAGCGACTGCCCCAGGGAGGCTTAACATCCAGTGACAGGGTCTACCTGCTCTCCCAGCATCAAGCAGAAGGAAAGCTTTATAGCCATGGCTATACTGTGCTTTATTAGAGCTTCTGACACTTCCCTCTGAAGGCAACACAAGCCAAGCAGAGCAAACCCCAAAGGGGCATTTTTAGAGGCACCTTCCCTGCTCTTCCCACTTTACCTCCACATGAGCAAAACCTGTTTACAAATCTCATTACCCACCCCCCAGCTGAAATAGCCACCCTGGCTTTTCTAGCACCTTCTCTCTTCTTCATCAACCTCAGCTGTGCTGAGGGCAACCATTTTGTGCTGAGGGCAGGTGTGCTGAGGGCAACCATTTTGTGCTGAGGGCAGCTTTGCTGAGGGCAACCATGTTGTGCTGAGGGCAGCTTTACTGAGGGCAGTTTTGCTGAGGGCAGCCATTTTGCCTCCCCCTGCTGCCTGAGACTGGCAGCTCTGAGGGCCTGTCAGCCCAGGTGTACAAGGAGTCAACTTGACCTAAATGATAAGGGCCTAGAAGGAGGAAATTAATGTAGTGATCAAAGAAGTTTCCTCAGGCTGCAATTCTTTCATCTAGCTCGTTACAGTGTGAGTGCTGTCAGAGGCTCTGCAGATTAGAAGGGGTTTAGTCTATTTTGGCAGAGGGGCAAGCAGGGCTACCTGTTCTGCACATCATAAGTGGGTTTTGTGGTGTTGATAGCTGCTAAGGCCCTCACGTTGTGGAGAAGAAACATCTGGAGAAAAGGACTAGAAATCACATTAAGAAATAACTTTGGATTGCCTGAGGAAATGTGCTGTCATTCCCTGACAGGCCTCCCCACACCTCACACAGCTTTGGCCATGGAGATGAACCACTGTCCTCTGTGTTCAGATGGGGCTCTACTTTCCTTATTTCCCGGTAAGTCTGTCTTTGTTGGAGCTGGATTATGTAAAATGTGAGATTTTAAAATAATTTTTGTTGTGTGCATGGCTGCTATATCATATTGATTAACTATACTGGCTGTTCTAGGGATTCATGCCTGATTCTGTGACTGATTTCAAGCACCTGACAGAAGTGGAAACCTAAAGAAGTACTGGGTGCTTACAAACATCATCAAAATTGGAATATTGTTTCATCTTTTTGTGTACACCAGCATGTTTCTAATGTAAATCAGCCATTGCCTGCTGTGTAACAGCCCCGTGAACAGCCAGGAGGTGTGTGGGGAAAAGGCAGAGTGGCGGTGCTATCGCTGTGGGAGGATTTAGGGACAAAGCCCCTGTCTTTGCCTCAAACCAGATTATGTTCTTTTACAGGAGAAATAACTTGTTAATTTATTCAGAAAAAAAAAAAAAAAAAAAGTCTTTATCATCTTGAAAATGAAGTCTTGGGGAACTGGTACATTTGAGTGAAATATATTGTCATGGAGGGATGGTGCCATACAGCAGGGAAATGAAGCTCACGCTCTCTCCCTGAGCACTTGGAAAGAGGTTCAGAATCTCTGTGAGACAGACACTCTGTCAAGTTTGTTTTAAGAGGGAGAGGACCAAAACCTACAGTTCATTTATAGGGTGCCTTTGGTGGAAAATACTTGCCTTCAAGATTTAAAGTAAGTGCCAGGACTCTGGTTAGCAGAGACTGAATGCTTTGCTGACTCATACTATATATAACGAAAACTTAATAAAATAGAATATATCTAGTTCATGAAGTCTCTTGATACTGTGTTGCAATTTAGTCCACCAACAGCCTGTATTTAAAGTTGGATTCCATGAGTCTGTTATAATGAGCTAAAAAAGTGCATGGGTAAGCAGTTATTTCTGAAAATGTGGCTCCCTATCGATGTATATTTTGCACAGCCTGTATATCTTAATTGAATTGAAATGAGCATGGGACCCTCGGGTTTTTTAGGTCTAGTGAGGCATTAAATACTCCAAAAGCAAAATTTAAAAAAAAAAAAAAAAGAAAAGAAAAACAAACAAAACCAAAAGACTTCTCCAAATTGTTGAACCTCATTGCTCTATCTCTGGGCACAGCAATCCTAACACCTAGAAAAAATACACAAAACCAAAAACATTGCTTACAGCCCTTCACAATCCAAACCTACAGCTTTAGGTCTTCATGGCTATAATTTTACTTATCTCCTGCATCTTTGATACACCCATCTTTCTGTCTTAAGTGCTTCTGTCTCCTCTTCAAGTTGCCTAACATATGCTAATATTTTTTATTCTTTTCTTTTTGTAGCCTCTTTCCCCTGTTGTACACCTGCATTGACTGACAACAAACAGTCTGGGCCATGGTGATGAACCATTGCCCTCTGTGCTCAGATGAGACTCTACTTGTTTCCAGGTAAGTCTGTCTCTGTTTGAGTTAGATTATGTAAACATGTCTTACAAGGTTTTTAAATAATTTGTGTTGTGTAAGTGGCTGCTATATCATATTGAGTAACTATACTGGCTGTTCTCTGGATTAAATACACAACAAATGGAAGCTGATGTAGAGGAATGATCTAGTTCAAAGTAAATAGCAGGAGTTATACTCCTTTTCCAAAGTTAATCTTTTAAAAACTGTTAATTTTCAGAAATTGTTCTTGTTCATTACCATAGATCCTGCCTTGGGCTGATACCAAGTACTAAAACAATCCTGGATACTCCAAGTGAGCCACTGATAAACCTGGTTTTGACTGAAATTTGGAGATCCCAATGGATTAGCAATTAGATGAAAGATCTGAAGTCTAGGACGCTTATCCAAATCAGAGCTGAACCTCTGAATATCTTTGTTTGCCAATCACTCTTGGATGATACTATTTACATTGTCACAGAGGGAGTATTATTGATCACCTTCCATTACCATCATTGTTATATTGTCAATCAAAAACAAGCAGCTTGGTAACATTCAGACTCCAGCTGTACAAATGTTTTCTTCTTGGGACTCAGTTGTTTTCCAGCTGGCATCTTTTCAGCTAGAAAAAAAAACAGTGGTGTTTTCCTTAAGTACAAACAAAATTGTATGAAAATATTTTGCATAAACTTGAATCCAAATTAGCTAAAGATGATCTTTCTTCAAGTATAATAAAAAAGAAGTCTTGTTTAGGCATTAGAACTGCACATGCTGGAATGTCAGGATATATCTTTTTTTTTTTTTTTTTTTCCTGTATTTTGCTATTCAAATCAAAGATCATTGGTAGTGGGTGAAAGTGCCCAAACTATGGAACAGACTTGAAATCAGACTGGAGAATTTTGTTATGCTAGAAGGAGTTGTTGCTCACAAATTAAGGTATGTTAATTCAAGTGCCAAGCAGAATACATTGATGAATTGTAGTGTATAGTTGGACATGGAAATGAAGGTCTAACTACTGTTGTGCATTACTAAATTAATTTAATCTGCAACAGAAAGAATATTGATTTCATTCATCTCAGTCAGTTGCTAGTATGACTGGAGAATAATTCAAATTCAGTGACATCAGCTGTACAGATGATAGCACTGTAGAAGAAGACAATGGCAAGAAAAGGTGATAAAATGATAAATTTAATTTCATAAGAAGAGATCCAAACCAGTTTGTCTTTAACAGAAGGTGGAGTGGGATCTGTAGGTTCTATTGCTCCTTAAGTCTATGATAACTTCTGTAATGTCTGTGGGGTTTAAGTTATGGTCGATTTTTATTGTACTTATACATAACTAGGACACACAGAGCAAAAGAGTGATGACATGAGATACTGGCTTTGAATACCTGGTGGGATAAGTCAGGAGAAACTCTTTAATCAAAGCAGTTAACATAGTTGTAATGAAGCAGTGAAGCAATACATAGGTGGAGAAATTGCTTACATGGTTCAGCAATGTGGGCCTGATTAAAAATCATATTGAAGTAAATGAAAATATTTCCAAATCACATCAGTAAGTTTTGGATTAAGCTTCTACAGCAAGTTACAATGAAGTGACATAGATTTGTCATTTTGCTTTTTGGAAATAACATTTTTATTTTTTGAATTTGAAATTTTGAGAGGTGGGTTTCTTTTCTAAACTTTCTTCAAGTAAGATATGATCTTCTTATTTGTCTACCTAAGGACTCACTGTGGAACAACTTGACCACATGAATAACCAACATGAAGTAATGAAGTGATCTGTTTGCTTAAAACTTATTATTTCTGTACATTTCTATTTTCTGTAAATTGTTGTTACAATGGCTTGAAACAGCAAGTCAGATACCACAAATGATTTCATATATTCATTGTACTAGGTATAATTCTGAATAGTTAAATTTCAAGGACACTGAAAAATCTGATCTCATCACCATTTTCTGCAGACCCTGACATTTCTTACCTTGATGGGCTCAGCTTCATTTCAGTTAAGGATATACAAGAAAGCCCAGACTCAATATAACTTCTTGTAATCCAAAAGAGTTTTTGTTTCACTCCTTATTTACATATTAAGTCTGTGAAGTAAAAACCTAAAAACCACTTTGTGTAGTCTTTATTTGCTACAAAGACAACCAGGCCAGTTTATCAGAATATAACTGCATGCATATGTACAAGAAGCAGGGTTGATTACACATTGTATTTGCTCAAAGCTGCCAAATAAACAGGCATGAGGAGGAATAAAGAAGACAATAATCCTTGAAGGAAATCCTGAACACATAAAAATATATCTGAAATCTGAATGTTTTTCTCTTTCTTGTTTGCTTTGAAACAATCTCTTACAAGTCCAGGGTTTTGTTTTAGAATCAGCTTTTTTTTTGAATGAGTAAATATGAGACAAATGTGTGAAATCAAAACAAAGCATGAGGGATTTAGTCTCTGTTGAGTCAACGGGATTGAAATAAATCAGTCTGGTAGGTAAAGCCTTATGTAAGCTCCAGAGTCCCTACAGAAACAGGTATTTACCTTAAAACATTTGCTTACCTCCAAGTCTAATGTCTTGGACTTGTCATCACTTACAAAAACATTTCACACACTTTCTGTCTCCTTGTGGATTTACACTGTGGACTCCTCAGACATTTTCACATTTCATATTACAGATTTTGTTTGTGTAATTGTGAATCTTAATAAGGTCTTCCTTTCATTTCTTTTTGTCTGCCCAGGATATATCTAGAAGATTCCTTTGGCTTATTTTTCAGAGATTCTGCACATCACAGAGCCTCACTGAAGTAAGATGTATCAGTTAGGCCAAGAAGGTGACAAGATTTGTCCCTAACCTGAGTCACCTACGTTTATCTTGAGGCATCATTATGTCTTCTGTAATAGATTACTGGGGAAAGTCTTGCTGGGTGGGTGGCCCCTTCTGTGCTATCCCATTCCTTAAATCTCTCTCTCATAGAGCAGCTCATACTGAGAGATCTCTGAATCTAATCGTGCTAGCAGGACTCATTTAGCTTTTAAAATGTATTTGACTCCAAAGTAATGCTAACACTCCAAAGTATGGCAAAAAAAAAAAAAAAAAGTATTGTTTTTTTCAAGGCACAAAATGGAGCACAGATGTTTAGAGTCCCAGTATTTAAGATATCAACCACAAGTATTCTCTGACTTTAAGAGAGCTGGCGGGAAATAGTTTGGGTGCTGTTAATATTTATAATCTGCAGAATTTTGTATTTGATATAAAACATTTAATTTGATCTCCAGTCAGTGACAACAAATCAAATAAATCCTGCTTTGGGTGAAAATGGTTTACGGGTCTTCCTTTATCATGAATTAAATCACAAGATAACTAGCTCATCTTGATGTTGGAGTTGAAAACCTTATCAATGTAATTGACTCAGATATTAAATCTTGCTTTAATATTTGCAAAAATGCAAAGTAACATAAACAATTATCTTTATTAAAGAACATATACATCCCTAGGGTGAATGGGAAAATAGGAAGACCCAGAAAGAAGGAACAAGAGGGAGAGCAAAAGCTGAGGTAAAGTGCTTTGCTGCTGGATTCTGCAGTGTCCATCCAGGCAGCTTCCAATATTCCTGTTCTTCAGAGCTGTGGCTGCTGTTTCTCCTGCTAAACCAGCATGGCAGCTGTCTACAGTCCTCTTTAAAACCTGGTATTTCACATGTTCACTTGGCTTTTGAGCTTTTGAGTTCCACCAGGCTCCTCTTGGGTAGATGATTCTATACACCAAGCAGTTTTTTCTGGAATAGTAGAAGTGCCATAAAAGTTGCTCCTTATCTTCCAAAGCATCATTAGACCATATTTGTAAGTTAAAGCTTAAAGTAAGTTTCAAAACTAAAATGCTATTTACCACTCTTTGTTCACCACATCCCTAGAAGTATGAAGATAGCATCTGCCAGGTGTCCTGATTATATCTATGCTTGTGGCAAATCTGTCCTGCAAGTATCTTCACTCCTAGCTGAATAAGAAAAGAAAATTAAAATTGAACAGTGTGACTTCAAAAATGTTCTTTATATATCTATATGTATTTATATGTATTTATATATACATACACACACACACACACACACACACACACATATATATATATATCTTGAAACATGTCAATTCTGGCCACTCCTTTGTTTCCAAATTAATCCCTAACAGTTTCAGCATATCTTAAGAGTTCTAATTATTTAATTCTGAAGATTTTTATATTCCAGATATTTTATTAGATGCTATTATTTGATCGGCCTCTCAAACTATGGCAAACAACCAGCACATTTCATAGCTGTCAATGGCACTTATACTTGTGTATTGAAAGCATAGCTTAATGTCATCCCATTGAAGTCAGCATTGGCTTGTAGTTCATTGTCATCTCAGCTGACTGACATTTGATGTTCCTTCTTTAAGTGCATCCTTCTGGGAAGCTGGCTAGGAAGACTGCTTATTGTATCTCTTCTACCACACAGTTCTTGCATAGATTATCTTACAGATATCTCCAGCACTTCTGTTGTTGAATTGCTTACCCTGGAACAGCCAAAGTCAAGGGAGAAAGTATTTACTCAGACAATGCACATTAATTCAACAGTGAGAGTCTCTGATTGACACAGCCCAACTGTGTTCCTTTGAATGTTCTGCACTTTGAAACCCAGTCGTCAGTAACAGAGATCCCAGTTCTGAGGAATCCATGAAAAAGGCCCCTGCTGCCTTGCTAAACAGGACCTGGGCAGTCAGCCTGCAGCTGTCATCCAACTGAACTTGCTAGACATTGGCAAAAGATACAGCAGGCTACAGAAAGTTTCTCAAGCCCATGCAAGAGTAATTTCCTTCCCATCTGCCATTGTGGAACATGTTTTGCTTTTCCCAGCCAGCAAATCTTGTCAATGCCTGGAAAAATTATGCTTTCATAGTATCACTTGGCCTATGGTTCTTCTGAGCTCATTAGCAGCACACTTTTCAGGAGCTTTTGCTCCAGCCACTTCCCTCGGAAGTGCTAGAATTTCAGTGCTGCCTGATCTCCAGTGTAGAAAAGCCATTGTAGTTATGCAAAGCATTTGGTTGGGATACTAACTTGAGGTGCTGTTTTGAGTAATAAAAATTCACAAGTTCATAGGACACCTTGTTCAGACTGTGTGACTTTTCACCAGTGTGACCAGTTCCTCCTCACATCTTTGTTTTGCCTTTACACCCAAAGACCATGAAGTGGTTGCATCAGCTGTTCAGTCAGACCTCTAGGCTGACAGGGTTAACATGAGGGGAAAGAGTTTGCTCAGGAATGTGTGAACTAGTCTGAACTAAATGGGAAATCAAACATTAAATTGTTATCTGAGCTGTTTCGATTAAAAGAAAAAGCAAAACTATGAAAATTCTCTTTTTATGACACCCTTTGTACTTTCATTTGATCAGGACACAGAGAACCAAAATATCTATTTTGAAATACAGTCAAGTGAGAACTGAGTGGAGAATTGCTTCTAACTACATCAGTAAATAAACACCAGGGAAACTGAATTGTTGCATAAGCAAAAGACCACGTTTATGCAGGGGTGAATGGCCATGAATGCATTAAATGAAGGTTTCTAATCTTAAGAGGGATCAGATGTGAGAACAGCTTTCTAATAAGCTTTGTAATAAACCTAAGGTATTAAGCTTGATTGGTTTATGATCATGGTTAATTACAATAGCTGAGACTGACTTGATATTTTAGGGGGCCCCTTGCAGAACTAAATCCTGCGTTGCCATTTTTATATGCTGGTGTCCTTGACAAAATGAAATTTCCAAGTAAAAAATTCTAGAGGAGCTCACATATGAAATCTAATTTTTTGGCTGTATACCGTTCCACTTTGCAAACTCAGATATGCAGATGTCTGTGCACACACAAGGCACATGACACTGTTCACATTTATCTACTCCAGCAACAGAAATTGAATTGAATTCTAGGCCCTTCTGGCACCAGATGTCCCCTGTCTCCTCCACAATGGCCAACATGAGCTCTGAATCCCCTTCAAACACATCACCAAAACAGCTTGCAATTAAATGAAATTTAGCAATGTTGTGCACCTTAGGTTATCATTTTTGTAGTTCTGCAACACAGCTGCAGCAGCCTTTGAGTTTAACACATTTGGGGTGGATTCCTGGGAAGAACAGCTGTGGTTCATCTCTGTGTATGTTCTTCTTTTAAGCAGAAATGTCAACAATCACAGGAAGATTTGGAACTAACAGATATATTACAACTAACAATGCCTTACTGGTAGGATTATTTATTCTGTTGATACAACGTCCTTTTTTTTTTATTCTTTTCATTATGCTTTTCATTGCTACTTCATTTTCAGTTTCATTTTAGGCAAGTATTTAGAAAAACTGTGGAGCATTTAACATCATATTGCATTCACAGACAGAAAAATCTCCTTTGATGGACTCTTGCTGGCAGAAAACATTTCCTCAAGCAACAGGCAGAGCTTTCTGTTGTGATGGCCTCTTTCTACACCACTGGGGCAATGGCTGCTTCTTGGGTGTAATTTCTGCAATGCCCAGCACATCTTGGATCAAGATCATAATGGTAATAAGAACAATAGCAGTAGGAATAATTAACTTTTTGTTAGGAACATGAGATATTTTGCCAAATCCATTGTCTTCCATCTGCACAATATACTTGGCACTAAGCTGAGTTTTAATCATTGATTCTTACTGGGTTTGAAAGTCCAGTCAGTTTCTTAAGCTATATTAGCTTAATGAGGCATATATAGGCCCCCTCAGTCCTTGCACTCACATAGCAATTTTGTGATTAATACTAATTAATGACACATCAGTGCTCATTTGAAGTGAATTATGAAAATGCCCCTCCAACCCTGATAATGAATATACCAAAGCATCATTCAAGCAAGCCATCAGAGAGGGAGAATCCATAAACATGCTTCAGTTTTCTGCTGTGTCAAGCTGAAGGTAAACAATATTTGGTTTTACTTTGTAGCAGGCCCAAAACATATTTTATTGCTTGCTTCTGCTTTCCAGCTTGGCGTTTCCTCTCTTCCATTTTTTTTTTCTTTTTTTTTTTTTTTTTTAAGCTACTTCCTCAGTGATGTATAAGAATAAAAGCTAGCAGTGAGTAAAGGGTCATGGGCTATGCAGATGATCACAGAATCAGTGAGAACAAGTTATTCTGCATCCACAGACCAGGTGTTTAAAGACTGCTTTAGAATATATTCAACCTTTTCTATTTTCTTAGACTATGAGAAAGAATGGGACAACAGATTTGATCATATTTGTTCAGGGAAACTGGTCAGACATGCAGTGTGAGCCAGAAACCATAGCAATATTTTAGGAATATGAGTTCCTGTTCCTCTGCCTTCTCTTTAGATAATTTGTGGTGTGCTGTTTTTGAACCATTGCTTCAAATTGTGTTCGTATAGAACTAATAGATGCTACAGTGATATTTTTATAAACATGGGAGAGACAAACCCTGTTGTCAGTGAGAGACACTGACTTTCTATCTATCAGCAAGTGCTGAAGAGCATGAGCTGGGAATGGGAAGGAATATGCACATTTGGACTGTGTAGCCCTGCAGACAACAGTGTGAGAGAAGCTACTGACAATGCTAAATACACTTATTTAGTTGGATAAACAGTCTCCAGACTGGGAAGTTCTGAAATGCTTTTTGGGACATTGTGCAGTAGCTACACATAAATAAATAAATAAACAGGGTAACATTATGGGGGAAATCATAGCTACTTTGAAGTCAGCAACAAAACTCTCCTTCATTTAAATGGGTCCAGGCTTCACTTTGAAAAAAAATTGCAGGATTGTTGGATAAAAGAAGTTGGAAGATTTGGGAAAATAAAAATTCCTTACACTAAAATGTAACAGACTGCAAAAGAGCTGATGTGAGAAACATCTGAAATTCTGTTCTGTGAGATGATGAACATTTTCTTGGACAAAGCAGTTGTGAATGTGCTGCTGTGTGTTGGATGAAATAATAGGTCTTTTTAATCTTTTAACTTTTACTACACTGCTATAATAAAAGACATGGAAATCAATTCTTTCCAGTGGTACAATGAGTGATTTCACTTTACAAAGCTAGAAATGTGCCACTTCACTTGGCCATGTCCCTTTAAGATGACATTCTAATAAAGTGAAGTCAATTATCCCAAGTTTGAAGACTTGTATAATCTTTTTTTCTATATTCAAATATAGAATATTTGGTTTCACACTTCTTTGACACAGTTAATATTGTATTTTTAGATCTTGGTTGGTAGAGAGCCATGGTTTCTGGATTTCTTTCTTGCAATACAACCACAAAGCATAAATACTGTGCATCAGTTGATTTTTATTTAACATGAAAATGATATGATTGAGGCAGGAGCCCTGTTTCTGGTGAATGCAAGTTCAAAAGCAAACCTCTCAAATAACTGAACTGAGCACCAAACACGATTCAGCACCTGAGGTTTTTAACAGACTATGACTGGCAATGTGGCTTTACCCCAAAAAAAACTGAAGAAAAAGGCATCTCTCTGCTGTGAAGATCATAGAATTAGAATGGTGGGGGTTGGAAGGGACCTCTAGAGAACATTGAATCCAACTCCCCTGCCAGAGCAGGGTCACCCAGGACAGGCCACACAAATCCAGTTGTATATTTTTCATGTGCCTGTGGAGTTTAGTGCTGCACAACAGCATTATGGAATATCTGCAGCAGTTGGGTGATGATGGTGCTGTCTCATGTTGCTCTTTGGTTTTATTACCTTTGGCCAAATGACTTAATCTGATGTTTGGAACTTAAATGTCATGGTCTTCTGCTGCCTTCTTTACAAGAATGACTATTTTTATGACAGAGAGGATTCTTGTTTATGGTGTTTGGTAGCTTCCTAATAATGTTTCATTTTAAGGAACATTTCTTTGATCAAGAGTCAAATTACCTCATTAAACCCAGTGTTGGCATGTGTCAGAGCTCTCAACATCGCATCAGCTATCGCAGTCTTCATCAGTGACCTTTTTATGTTACTAAAATAAATTAGTCCAGCTGATGGTCTTTAAAGCTCTGGAAATCCCACCTTTCAGCCCAGAGGCTTCAAGGTAAGATCTAGGAACCAATGTGGTGACCTCCCAGTGCCCCCTGCACTCTCAGGTGGGCTGGTAGGCAGCCAGTTGTCTCATACACTGGCACTGAATGCTGATTTATCTTTGATGTCTTTCTTCTGCTGTTTCTCTTCCTTCACTCTATTTACTATAGCTGGCCAACTGCTGATTTCCCTCTGACATTAGGGGGGTTTAGACACAAAGAGCTCTCTACCTGTCAGAGATTTCCTTTCAGTCCCCAGGGGTGAGAGGAGCTCAACAGAATGGCTGAAGAAAATAAATTGCTCAGGAGTGTTCCCCACTGTGCTGAATCCAATAGAGAAATACAAATGAGGGCAACTAGTGCAGCCAGAGCCTGCCAGCACTGTGCTGCATGGAATGTCTGCAGAGGAGCAGGCAGAGGCTTCACCCCTCTGGCATTCACAAAGGCCAGGGACTACCTGTCCTGTCCAGGGTTGTTGCTGATTTCAGGTATGCTGCTACAGCGTTCTTTGGCCTTCATCTTGGAAGCAAAAAACATGTTATAACTTCAGTTTTATTATCTGGAGAAACTGGTGTTGGAAGATTTTGGAGGACTGCATGTCAAATATGACAGCAACACTCTTTCTTAGTGCAAAATGCAATTCCAGAAATAATAAGGATTAACTTTGGGCAACCTTCTTTATGTGAGGGCTTTTTGTGCCATGGTGACATTTGTGTAGCTGATTCCACTGTGGCTCTTTAGAGGCAAAGAAAGAGAGAAAAAAAATATAGCATGTTAGAAAATAGCCTGTTATTGCTGAAGTTAGGGATGGCTCCTTTGGCAGAAATGGACAGTGAAGGCCCCATAGGAAAGTTTGCTACTGGTGAGCACCCTGCTGTCCCTAGCTGGGCTGGAGCTAGGTCTGGACAGTTTCTTTTCTCCAAACAGCTACTGTACACGAGGAGGCCACAGATGGTTTTTGCAGTAGCCTGTGCATGTTTCATTTCCCATCAGACTGTTGGTGTCAGCCTTCACAAGGTGATGGTCCAGCCCCAAGAGGTTTCTAGTGCTCCTTCTGCCTCGTATTGGTGCTGCTCGAGGGAGGTCTAAGCTCTGCTGGGGCTCTGAAGGAAAGGAATGAAGGTGAAGATTGAGCATTCTGCTAATATCATCTTTTTACTACCTGCTGAATTAGAAAACAACTACTTGGCCATAAGATGCATTTTAGTGTAGTTACATTTGGGAAATAGAAAAGAGCATGGGTACATTAAATAAAGTAGGTGATTTTGTGTACTATAGGAAATTTTGCTAATAGAAGGTGTCACTCTGCTAATGTAATTTTGTATTGTTCAGGCTTTCCTATTGAATTTTCACTCCTCATATAGCAATTTGTGTTTGATCTCATTATTATCCTTTCCTAGACAGCCATACCTCACTGGAGAGTTGTTAGGTTGAGTATTTGGTCTAGTTTTATTTTCTTGTTCCTGCTGTTCCCTTCAGACATGTCATTAAGATGAGAATTTGATGTTCTATATTTTTAATCATTTGTATACCTTGGAGGGCTCATTAGACCTTGTTATTTGAAAGTGTGTGTTTAGAGAGATTGATAGATAGATACATGCATGTATATTATGGTTTATATTTGTATGTTTGAGGGGGGAAGATAATGAAGTCCTGCATGTAAAGCAGGAAACTTAAATATGTCATTGCTAATTAATTAATGTGGAAATAAGAAGGAGCTCATATCCTGAGTTTCTTTGAAAATCAGGCTACTCATATGCTTAGCTAAGTATGGATTAAGGTATTTCACTTCAGATTCTTATGCATGAGTGAGCTACTCCCCTACATGTAGGCGTGCACATATATGAAGAGTTGCAATCTATAAACATTCCACTTCATAACACATCAATAATATGTAAGGCCTATTCTAGGATACTGTGGGGAAAGAATGCCTCTGAGAATAATACAATTTAAGTTGTCAGAAATCAACATTCAGACTACAGCATTCTTGTTATTATCAGTGTCTACAGCACTGGGAAACCAGGACTTCATTTGCAACCCAATTGAGCTGTCATCATTATTTCATTATTGCAGTCATGAAATAGAGAAATAGGTTTTATTTTTTTCCCTAGAATTTTTTTCTTTCTTATTCTCTCTGTGTAATTATTCTTGGCTTCTATTTCCTCTCTTTTTCATTGAGCATACTTACAGAATCATAGAATTGTTTAGGTTAGAAAAGCCCTTTAAGAACAGAAGAACCTCTTGTATATTCTCTATGTTCTTTTTTTCTACCACCTTTTTTTTGGGTTTTTTTTGGATTTCTTACTCATCCCTGCCAT
Source organism: Corythornis vintsioides (assembly GCA_025447755.1). Lineage (NCBI taxonomy): Eukaryota > Metazoa > Chordata > Aves > Coraciiformes > Alcedinidae > Corythornis > Corythornis vintsioides. The sequence goes on along the minus strand of JAOEGS010013833.1, from coordinate 43,402 downwards.
TGAAGTACTAAAAATCTAGACCAACCATTGCAGAAGGTAACCTGACTGCACTAAACTGTTCCTCGTGGCCTTTTGTGCAGGCTGGTGGATGAGTTGTTCATAGTTCTGTTTCCTTCTCAGAAAAAACTTCTAGAAGCTTGAAGTGAACCCGAGTTCTAATTACATGTGAAACAGCAGCATTTTCAGTCAGATGAAATTAATTCCATAGCAAATGATACATTATTTTTCACTGCAGGGCGTTCTTGTTATGATAAAAATGGCCCTTAAATGGCACAGATCCCCTAAGAACAAAAAGGGAAAGCTCTAAGGAGTAATTCTTCTATGAAAATAGGCCATTCATTCAGTGTTAGCCAGCCTACAGATTTCTGTCATCTCTGCTTGCACTCTGCTGCAGAGATGCAGTTCTGTTCATTTGTGTCACAGAAGCAAACATGTTCATCTCTTTTGGAGCCATCTTCCAGTATGATTGGCATGAGTTGTCCTGGGGTTTTTTATGAGCACCCTCCAGCAGCTCCAAGTGACTGGCTCAGTCTCTCCCTGTCGTGGCACAGGACAATGTTCAGGACAACAAAAGCAGGATATGTGTGCTGTTTGGAGGTAGTTTGAGATCCAAGCAGGCTGACTGTTTCTCTCTGGGTGGGAATGTTAGCTCTGCAGCACATCTGATAGCTGTTTGTCTCTCAGTATTGCCAGATGGGTATAATCTGGGCTCTCAGGATTTGGAGTGTTGAATTTGTCACAATGGCATTGTGAGAATATTAGCTGCTAGCTGCTAAACTCTCCATTCACCAAGGAGGCTGCTCTTGATTCTTCCTGATAAGCTATGTGAAATGTTTGTCATTTTTACTTTTCTTCTTTTTTTTTTTTTTTTTTATTTTCATTTTTTCTTGCCACTGCTTATCTTGCCTAGAATTTAAAACTGCCTTTGCTTTAAGCTAGGGGAAATAACACATAAGTAAACAACATCAACATCAACTCTGTGATCTCAACAGCAGTGTTGCTAATTAAACCTGTCTCCACATTTCCCTACTGCTGCTATACTGTCACATTCAATGTATGGTTGTTAAGAACAATCATATAAGTGTATTCATTTTGATTTCTGCTTCTTCTGTACAGGATTTAGCTGCAAGCTTCCTGCAAAGTCAAGCTGCTCACGTCAGGATGTACAGTGCTATCAAGCAGTTTATTACCTCTTGTTCTTTCCAAGCTTTTGATTGCAGTCATAAACACCAAAAGGATTCATTGAGCTTTTTTTCAACTTTTATTTTCCAGTGCTTGGAGCACACTTAAAAAATAAAGGTTTTAACCTAGGGAAAACTTTTTTTTTTTAATCAGTCCAGCTTCTAATTTAGCAGAAAGACTTTGTGCAGCGGAAAGACTTTGTGGTCTTTCAAGAAGTGCTTGGGTCTGCACATAAACTATCATTAGTTGTAGGTGTTCAGAGTAAGGGGAAGGGCAGAGCATCTGACAAAAAGCACACATAGCTCTTTGATTACAGTAGTACTAAAGCTGGCTGGCTTTCAGTAGAAGCTGATGATGTTAGGTGTAGCTAGAAAGAAAAATGAACCCCCAAATTTAAATTCAAAGAGACAGTCTGCAGAAGTTTTGTGATGTAAAACCATTTCTGCAGATTTACTTTGCAGGAAAAGAGGAAAAAACCCTTTATCTTACCTGCATTTTGTAGGATGACAGGAGGTGATCTATGTAGGATTGTGCTCCTTCACTTCACATGTCCCTTGGTGAATTGTGTGTTCTCTTTCTCTCTAAACAATACATGTTTGGTCCAAAGTCAGCCAGTGTCAACTGGAGTATCTCTCTTGGAATGGATGCAGGCACACCAGTTTGTACCAGTTCAGGACTCCCCTCATGCACCAGGGCTATGTAGTCCTTTGGAAAATGACAGCTATTTTTGGTAAAATAACAGAATGCTGTTCTTTGGGGCATGGAAAACAACTCAAGCTTCATACAGCATGATGTTCAGTAAAAATATTTGGCATAGGGAGCACGGTGTTGATTTCCCCCATCGTGAAAGCAGCCTGACTTCTGGAACAGCTTAAATAAATTCCTTGTTAACATTTACAGCTGTTAACTTACTCATCACATCACAACAGATCAGTGTCAGCAGGAGTGAAAATTATGTTAAAGCAACAGGATTTAACAAGACAGGAAAAATGAGTTCTGGGAAGTTGAAACATTTAATTACATGCTGTTTCCTGGGAATGAAGCACTTTCCTTGGTCCAATGGCTTTCCCTAGGCTCTCGATGGGCTCAGACCTGCCTGTAAAATGCTGTTCTAAATAGAAGACTTTGGTTTAGAAGTAACTTGCCCCTGGATGGGAGTACCCTGTTGAAAGAGCTGTGCAGACACCTGTGGCTCTGAGGGGCATTTGAATTCCCATTGTCATTTTTTGACCCTAGCAAGGGCTAATAAAGGGTTTTAAATCTGGGTCTGTTTTCTTAGAGTCTCCACTTTGAACTGAAAATGGATGTTAAAGTGGAAGAATTCCTCCTAGGAATATATACACAGATTAGTCAAAAGTCTTGCTTATTTTATTGCTAAAGCTTTATGGGGACATGAAAATGATTCCTTCTGCTGACTATTTAGGAGAGACCATATTTAAAATCCAGTATATTCGCTCACATTATATGTCTAATTTGTTTCAGTAGGAGTGGGTTTCAAATCCCTCACTGAATTAAAAAGAAGAAAGTTCATAGATCTATGAACTTTCCTCTAGTTCAATGTGTGCTGCATATTTTACTGAATTTGGAGTTCACCAGAGAGAATGGTTAAGAAAACCCCAAATATTAAAAGGTCTTTGTGGAGGCAGTGTGATTTTTGTGATTGTTTAATCAAAGTAGGGGAGTTTAAAAAAATCCCCCCAAATCACAGAAACTTGTAATGGCCAAGCAGGGAGCCTTGTAGGCCAGATGGGGCACTGGAAATCTGGAAAGCACCATCAGCTGTTCTCTGAGGCTTTTAGCTCAGACAGAACTCTGAGTTTACCTCTGCTTAAGCCCCACCAGGCATTGCTGTCTGTTGGCAGACTAAGATAGTTAAGAGAAAAAATGAAGTTCCATAGATATTTTCTTCATTTTTGCATGAAAATGCAAGACCAAGATTCTCTTTCTTTTCAGAAACAAAAAAAAACCCAACACAGATTTAGGCTTCTGCATTATGGATAAATTCTAATGTTTAGAACTCTAGCCAAGATTCTGGAAATACTGTCTTTTTGTTTCCAATTTCTGTGGATGAAACTAGCCTTTTTTAAGCTAAGGATTCTAAAGACCTCTCTTTTTTTTTTGTCTCTTAGAAGAGGTTTGTATAAATGGGTGTGATGCTGGGATGTCAGGGTCTGGCAGAATGGCTCAGTGTGATGGTGAGAATATGCCAGTCACTAAACAAAGCATTGTAACAGGAATTTTATTGGCATGCTGTGCTTTCATTGCTATGAAACGGCCAGGATCTGATCAAAATGAGTTAATGAATATTTGATGATAATGCCAATGTAGAACAGTGCATTTGTAATCTCAAATATAGTTAACTGCACAAATTATTGATCTTAATGGGATACAAAAGAGAGAAAGACAGTGTTCTGTATTGCTGATTCAATATTGCTGCTTGTTTTTTTTTTCTGGAACCCACTTCTATTAACACTGTTCCAAATATAACAGGTGGTTCTACTGTATTTAACTAGAAGCAGTTTGCAGGCTGCTCTGGTAAAAATAAAAAAGCAAACATAGCTTAAATTTTGCCAATTCAAATTAAAAACATGTTAAAAAAAACCCCTCAGATGTTGTAATGGCCTAATATAACAAGGTTATAAATAAATTGCTCAGTATTCTCATGTATTTTTAGTAAACTGATTTGGGAATAGCACAACAAATCCCCAATGCCCAATTAAAGTCTCTTAACTAATTTAACAAATGCATTGTAAATGGGTAGCTGGAGATACTTTAAGTAAACATACATTTCACAGAGGAACTTTAATAGCCAAACAAATGGAAAATCAGTTCAAATGCTTTAGCTTTTGCAATTGTCCTTTAGAAATTAGTCATAAGAAAAACAAAATTAACAAGCACAACTGTTATACTTCTTTATTTTAATTCAGATGACACCATTTTGCTGTATGTGTCTTTTTCAGAACGTCTTCACTGAGCAGCAATTTATAAGGTGTTCAAAACAGCAGTTCTTTCTTTTTACCCAGATTACAGTTATTTTGATGGACTTGGATTGATTTGATTGGACTTGTTGGTTTTGATTTCAAATTCATTCCAAACAAATGGTGAAAAAAACCCCAATTCACTTCAAAATCTGAGGCTGCTCACTCAGGAGTGAATTAACCATGGGTCTGGGCTAAGAAAAAGGCCCAAAGCTCCCTTGTTCTCCCCGGATAAACCCTTGCCAGGCAGCCAAGCGATGAAATGAAACATCTGGCTTTCCACTGAAGATTGCTCTGGCATTTTGCCTGCACACATTTTGTCCTCGTGGAATCCCTGTAAAGAGTGCAAAGTGTGCATCTATGAGAGAGACTGAAGGATACACAGAGCAGCTGAGCAGCATGTGTGCTGGGACTGCAAGAACAGGCAGCTGGGGTACATCTACTGAAGCAAATATTGAACTAATTGGGAGGTAGCAAATATCAGCCCAGTGTGTCTTGTTTTTCTGAAGCAGACTCAGTAAGCTCATGGATGGTCATTAAGCCTTTCCCTCTCCTTTCCAATTAACTCTTTATTTAAATTAAATTAAGAAACAAGATTTTTTCCCTTTATTAAACCTGTCAGACTGGTCATTCGTAGGAACAACCAGACACGTTGTCTGATTATCCAGTAGTCCTCATGAGGGAATGAACTTGTCTACAGATGAATGTAACAGGTTCCTCTGAGTGACATTCTGATATATATAGTAGGGAAAAGCAACAACATCATAAATTAGAAAAGATTGGTTTCATATGGCATTGGTGGCTCCAACCCTGGATTTC
>JAOEGS010013833.1:21075-38323 GCA_025447755.1 Corythornis vintsioides | reverse complement strand
AGTAGGGAAAAGCAACAACATCATAAATTAGAAAAGATTGGTTTCATATGGCATTGGTGGCTCCAACCCTGGATTTCTCAATTGTGATCAAAACTCTAGACTCTTATAAATTGTTAAACAATTGGAGAAGGAATGAAAAAGAACTACAAATATAGCCCTGAAAGCTATAGACAATGCCTTATGATGCTGAACACAAACCCTTGTTAAAGTGACTTGATGAAAAAAAAGAAAAATTACTTGATCAAGCTCAGACAGAACATTTTGGGCAATTTCATGATCTAACCCAAAAGAATTAGACTTTCTAGTAAGTCAAAAATAACTCAAAAAGCAAGATTTGACAGAAAATATGTGGAAAAAATGGAATTTTGAATGCATTTGTGAATAGTTACATCCAAAAAGAGTAGGCTGTCAGACCCCTAGCAGGATTCCTGCAGGCCATACAGTTCTTTAGGTACTTCTTGACTTCCAGAGCATCAGTATTTACAATGAAGTCTGGCTGGCCCCATTTACACACTAATCTAAGATATAACAGATAAAACATCTTCAGTTTTATGCATGTGCATAACTGAACTTAAAATACTTCTATGTTAGTATTAAAAATACTACATGCTATTGAGTTGGTGAAGTGACTATATCCTAAAATCTGTGGGGTTTATGTTGCCTGTCTAGAGATGTTGAAAGTGTTTCTTAATAGACATTGTGAAACTGAGTTTGTGTCAGTCTCTGAAGACAAGATTCTCTTGGAAGAAACTACAACAGAAGCAACATTTAAATGCTTTTCAATACTGCTTTGCACAAGAAGGGACCAACTAGAGAGCTGAGCTGATGGGTTGCTTCTGTTTATCTGAACAGTTCTCACATTGCTGTATGAACTTCCAGGATGTTCAAGGTGAGCTCTGCACCACTGGCAGTGCTGCTGAGGGGAAGCACAGTCCCTTCTGCAGAAATGCCAGAAGTCACTGCTACTGACAGGGGAAATTCACTCATCAGTGGAGGTTTTCAGCTTTTGCCAAACTTAACAAAACACTTAAGGTGGGCTTATGTCACAAGTGTGTATCTACAGGAGCCAAGCCAACACTGAAGAGGGAACCATTTGAATATTCAGCTTCTGAATATTGCCTGATTTTATTGTCTGACCATGGGAATGGAACCCATGAAAGGATTTCCTAGAAGTTCCTCTCCAGTGGCCCTGTGGAATGTGCTTTCCCAGCACAACCTGGCAAGGTAGCTCCAGGAGCTGGTTCTGCTCTTAGCTAAACTTGGTGAGTGTTGTGCTTTATGTTCCCATTAACTTCTAATTAGGAAAGCCACTAAAAGTCAATATTGTTAATTGGAAAATCTAACAACATGTAATCCAATCGTTTCCATTAGTTTAACTCTTTCAGCTTTTACTGAATCATCTTAATATTCCCTTAATTTATTAAAAGAAGTTTTACACAGTTAGAAAGCAGACCCTCAACCAGCAATGAATGCAGTTGCCCCCTTCCACCACACAGTCCTTTCCCCTTGTCTTTTTTCTGTACAACTCCAAGCAGCTCTGTGTAGCTACATTTTGTCACTTAGCCAGTCAAAGAAAAAAAAAAGTCTTGATTCTGTTCTGTTTCCACTTGTTCTGTAGTTTGCTTGTCTGTTTGTTTGGGTTTTTTTTTTTTTCCCACATAACTTCATTAAATAAAATTTGTTAGCAGTGGAGAAAAAATATATTTGCATATGAGCAGGGTAGGAGGAAACAAAACAAGTTTTCCTTGCCACTTCTGTTGTGACCCAAAGGAACCCCCTTAAGTCAATTCCATCATGGATTTTTCAGTCCTTTGCCATCCCCAAGATTGCCAGCATGACACTGGTTTGTTCAGTTACAAGAGCTGTTTGGCAGTATGGACCAGACTCAAACCTTACAGAATATAGACCCCATCACACTGTGCCAATCAGACCCATCCAGAATATTTATCCTAGATGAGGATTTCATTCCAATGAGGCCAAGTGACCCACTGAATGGGAATCCCTGCTGGCAGTCAACCACAATGCCTCTCGGGCACCCCTGAGCCAGGGTGGGATTGGAGCTGTTCCTTTGCCCAGTCACTAGGATCAGGCTGATTTTTGCTGTGTCTCACACAGGACAAAGCTTAATCATCTTGGATGTCTCCTTAATTAGTTTGGGGAATTCCTAGAAATCTCCTTCACAGAAAATCCATCTGCCGAGGGAGGAATTAAAGATTCTTATGCACAGTCCTCTTTTGGGAAGCACCTTTATGGTACCTACCACATCCTCCTGCAGCAAACCCTTGCACACTCCAGGATTTCAGAAGATTTCCTCTGGCACAGCATTTCAGAACATTTCATAGATTAAGGTCTGTTATTTGCTACCTCGTTCTTCTGAGGGCCAAAGCAAAATTTCTTAGGAATTTGGCATTCTTTCCATGGTTTAAGTGGATACATTGTAGTGTTGTGGATACTGCTTTTAACTTGAGAGGTTAGAAAACACGCTGTAGATTGCAAAGGAAGAAGCAGAGTTTGGCTTTCATGAAATATTTAGGAAAACAGACTGCAGTTTATTTTGGTTTTCATTATACTGAGTAATGGAAAAGTTACACTGAGACAACATAGAGAGCATGTTTACCTCTTCTCCATCTAGCACAGATGTTACCATTTTATGTTGCTTCATATATTTTATATTTTTAGAAGTGGAATATATTTTATATTTTTTAGAAGCAGAAGGTGATTTAGAGTAATGTCTTTCCAGTGGAGAGGACATCAAATTTGACCTCACTTGTAGCTAGCTTGTTGCTGTCTGAACTGTTTTCCAGAGCCAGGCAGCACAAGATTTCTTTCTTATCTATCCAAACCATAAGTGTGCTGGACTACTTCAGTAGCTGACTTCTCATCTGAACTTGTGTTTGAATTTCATGTGACTTTTCCTGGTAGGCTGGGAAAAACGTGGATATTGTCTGTCAGGTCAGGCATCCTTTGTGCATATTGACTGGAAGGTGCTCACCAGGTTTTAACAGTGGCCTTGTTAAGTCTGTTGCAGTTTCAGAGCACGGTGTGTTGTGCAAACCTGCAGGTGTCACACCTGCCATAACCTTCTGAGGTGTGCATGTAAGAGGATAATTGTATGTAGGGAAAATCCAGCACTTGCAAAGGGCAAACTGTGCCAACACACCCCCCGTGTGATGGGATTACTGGGGAAAAAAAGGAGGCCTGTTAACTTGTCCAGTATTTCTGAATTAGTACCAGTCATATGTTTTTTCATTTGAGCCCTTTCTCATAAAGGCAAGTAGTGAGCAGCCTTTACTTGGACATATAGGGAAGCAAATAATTTTAATGTATTGGAAATCTATAAACACAGTGAAATGAATCACTGTGATCCACAGGATATTTCTCTGCACTTCTTCACCTGCTGCTATAGTCAGCTACTCTTGCTCAAATTCACAGCCATTGATAGATACTTATTTTTCTCCCAGGCAGGATCCTAAATCTGAAATATGTGTTTTGTTGGGATGGATATGCTGGGGAATCATGCCATGCTTTTTAATTCATCTTGGGAGTTATGTGCAAGTCACGGCAACAGGAGATTCATGGTTAGTGGGAGGGAGGAGTAAAAGGGGAGGAAAAAAGGCAAACTTGTCTGGCAGTTTTGTTCAGCCATTCTCTGTGTTACTGTGTGCTTAACTGAATGCTTCTTCCCAGCTCGAGGTGGGACTCTCATGAGAAATGTGTGCTTACACTTCCTATTTCTCTTTAGGATGAAAATGGTAGTTCATTTCTTTATTTCAGCTCTGATAAGGGCACATCTCTGCAGAAAGACAGTTATTCTTTTTCTGCTGTTGCCATATCACTCCACTCCCATTTGTGAGAGGAGTACACAGAGGACCTAATGTATTCAGTGGGAAAAAAAATCTCCATAGCTATCTGAACCATCACAAAGAATTAGAGGATTCTGATAGTGTTTTAAAAACAGTTAGCTGTGTGTTTTTTCCTCTTTAAACACAGTCTCTCCCTATGGAATAGAGCATTGCTGTATTATTTAATCCATTAAGAGATAAACTTATGTAAATGTGGGGTTTTGACTATATTATCAACGTTGCACACAACAAGGGATTTTACTTTTTGCTTTCTGTAGGAAGGAGGACACGATGATTTGATAGGATTCCAGTTCTCTCTTCCCTAATTTTCACATGCCAGTGCTTCTGTTTATCTTGGGTTATTATGGAGTTGCTATGGGAAATTTATGGTAATCAGCAAATGGGGGTTTAGAAATAGCAGGGTAATTGCCTAAAAAAACCCACTAGAAAAGAAAGAACAGATCTTCTCAGTGTTGTGTTGTGAGGCAGAGCTGCCAGATTTCTACTACTGCAGTATCAAATGCTGTGGAGAGGGTCCAGTCTGAATGCAGATCATCATTTGCAGATCAGACTTTAAAGATACCTGTGCTAACTTCTCTCCACCATCTGGCCTGAAGCTCCTGTGAAGACAGGCTGAGTCAGTTGGGGTTGTTCAGCCTGGAGAAGAGTCCAAGGAGAACTTCTAGTGGCCTTCCAGTGCTTAAAGATACTTGGAAAAGTGTTACAGGGAAGTTGGAGAGGGACTTTTCACAAGGACAGGTAGTGACAGGACAAGGGGTAATGGCTTTAAACTGAAAAAAAGATGGAATGTAGGGAAGAATTTCTTCACTGTGAGGGTGGTGAAGCACTGGAGTTCCCAGAGAGGCTGTGGGTGTCTCATCCCTGGAAATGCTCAAGGCCAGGCTGGATGAGGCTTTGAGTAACTTGGTCCAGTGGGAGGTGGCCCTGCCCATGGCAGAGGTGTTGGAACTAGAAGATTGTTGTGGTCGCTTCTCACCCAAACCATTCTGTGACTCTGTGATTCATTTCAGGCAGGTTTTAAGGCTCCTGGCAGTACCTGCTTAGGATTAGAGTGCTAAAGGCACAGCATTGCTGCTTCTGAGAGCTTTCACTTAGTCTGCACACACTCTCTTTCTCAATGTCTTATTGCTTCTCCTGTTTGACAGACCCCAAGCCTGCAGAAATTTTGTTCCTATTTTATTTATCCCTTGTCATGCACTTTTAAATTATTTTTTTTTCTCATTGTCCCCCCTTAGACACCCCTCCCTGCACCCCACCCTGTGGCTCATAGTATTTTTCTCTACATTCCTCTCCTTTATTTATGTTTTCATCTTTTCTTTGTGAATCCCTACCACTGTCATTGTCTTTCTTTGTTTTCTAGAGAAAGAATTTCTTTTCTCTGTTTTTCTGTTTCCTCATTCCCACCTTCACATTTGTCTCATCTCCTTTCCTTTATTTCCCTTTCTAGCTCTGTGTCTCATTACACAAGAGGTACCCTTCTGTTGCTCTTCCCTGCCCCTCCTGACTAGCTGCCAGTGTGAAAAGCTTCACAAAGAAATAGGAATTTCCCACAAAGCAGTGCTTCTGTAGTCTCTGCTCTTCATAAACTCGAGAGAAAAGCAACAAAGGACTGTTACATAGGAAATTGTGAGCCATTTTCTCAACAGGTGAAATTTCACAGCAGAGACTTAGATCTTTTGACAAATCCTCCCACAAAAGAGGTTATATCAGGATACCAGAGGCTGGCATTACCATCTGCATTCTGACCTGTTATTGAGACACTGGAATCAGCTGAGGACAACCCTGATCCAGCCAATGACATTAGAATTAATCTACCTGTTCTGGACCTGCATTGCACAATTTCCCAAATGCATGAGAAGAGAAGTTATTTTATATGTTTCTTTCCCTTTTTTCTGCACCACATGCTGTGAAAATGAGGCTTGAGTCAGAATTGCTCTGTTGATCTGAGAGCTGCTGCAGTTGCATGTCTGTGGGAACAGAAAACAGTCAATACAAGAAGAGAGAAAGGAATCTGGTGATATAAAGTGGCTGTAGATGGTCAAAGTGCTCTGACTAAGGAACAGTGACATGACTTGGAGATCTCAGGGAGCACCACAACAAACAGGGATGGCCAAAAGCAGGATGCTCATCAGTTAACAGGCTCCTGCTTGGTTTTATGTGTAAATATGGCACTTCAGTCTGAACAGCTCTTGTTTTCATTCAGTGTGCAGGTGTAAATCCATGTGAGAAGAACGTTTGTACAACTTGCAACCCTGCCAGCAAATATTCATCTGCTGGCTGCTATCTGCATAGCCCACTTGCTGTCAGGAGTGAGGGGAGTGTAGCAGGCTTCCAGAGGGGTCTGCAAGGAGCTGCCCCTGCTTGCAGGCTCCCTTGAAGAACCTCCTGAAAGGTGAATTCAGATTATTGCTTTATGCAAAGAGCCCAAGATGGCAATGGAATTAGTGTGCTGCTTGCTGGGTTACACCCTATAAAATCTAGGACCTCCTGTTAATGGTTCTTCTGAATGTGTTCATTTTGAACCAATGCATGGCAACATGAAAATATTTGCAAACCATACTAAAAACATTCTGTAAACCATTGTGCATTCTTGAGTCTAAGCAGGATTGTACATTTGTCTGCCTTTCATCTAGAGATGGAATGTCTTTTTATTGATTATGTCTAAATATTCTTGTGAATGAAGATGCAGAGTGAATGGCATTTGTCAAGGCTGAGGTCCAGAAAGATGGAAATGTCTCAGTATCAATCACTCCTTGTGGAAAGATGCACAGAAACATCTTATGTGGAGAAAAAGCAAGTGTGATTTATTTTCTGGCCTGTCCATCTTTTTTTTTTTCTAATAATACAGAATATCTGCTACATCTTCTGCTATTCAAGACTCACCAAAGTGGATCCATCCACTAATCTGTAATGACTTCTGCATTTGACTTATATGGGATATAAGAATGGTCCAGGATAAATAGCAGCCAGACTTACACTACAGCTCTTCTGCAGAACCTGAAATGATTGTAAAAAGAGGCCAGTACCAGTGTCCCTCTTTTGCAGCCAGAGGAAGAAAGCAAGAAGTACATGAAAGGCCATGAGGAAGAGCAGATTCAAGTCATCTCAGTGGCAGAACTAGACCAATGGCTATTTGGTGTATCCTAAGCACACTGCCTTCTTTCCCACACCTACAATTCTAACCCTAACCCTAACCCTAACCCTAACCTGTCTAGGGAAGACTAATATTTCAGCCCTCCTAGATGACTTTTAAACTCTAAATTCTCAAGATGTATTGTAGGTTTGTATAGAAACTTCCATTGAAACCATTTTCTGGGTAGTGAGAGTGATGAGAATTAATATGCTGGGACACATAGTTAATGATGAAGGAAATAAATATATATACTCTTATTTGATACTTTATATAACCTCTGAAGTGAATTTATTGTTCACACTGGTTGATGAGAACTAAATATTTAAACTAAGTTTTTACAAGCAATGAGGCAGAGTTGATTTTCCTGCACTGACCTTCTATCATTAAATATTCATTTTCATTTCAATATAACTGTTAATACTGCAATAAATCTGAGGCAGTCTGAAGAAAAAATATTCAAAGTATGTCTTGAAAATGTGGCCTAACAGTTTTTTTTTTTTGCATAATAAATATCTCTATTATGTTAGTATGATGTTGAAATTAATTGCTTTGGAAAGGGAATTGTAAACATTTTAGTGCTTTCACAGGCAGTAAGTATTACCATCATTATATTTCATTACAACTCCATTAAAATCTAAGATATCTTAATGTGCATCTTGGCCAAGAATCTGGAGCTATTATGTCAAAAGTGCTATTGCTAGAATCCACTTTTCAATAGTTTTATCATTGCTTGTAATTGTAGCAGAGAGGGTTTTCAAAGGTGAGGGGTTTTTTTTGCCCTTTAATTTTTGGGTGGCAAATTCATTTGCTGTGAAGCGCTTATTTTCAAAGGATGAACACTCTACTTTTCTGAAGAATCACACATTAAGATAAAACTGAGTTATTTGGAGTTTAAGCAGAACCCCCAATCACAAAAAAAAAAAAAAAAAAGAAAAAAAAAAGAAGAAAAAGAAAAGAAGAAAAAAAAGAAGAAAAAAAAGAAGAAAAAAAAAGAAGAAAAAAAGGTGTTTCAACTGATAAGCCATTTAAAATTGTAGAGCTCTTTCCTGGCTGGAAGCTCCTCAGAACTGTTCTTAGCCCTTTGGGACTTGTGCACATAAATGCTACAGAATAATACCAGAATATCAGAAAAAAAAAAAAAAAGAAGTTCCTTTGGGAGTTAAACAATTTTCTGCCAATGATTTCAGCAATTTTCTAAAGAATGGCTTCCTTGTATCTCAGTCTGTTTCAACATGAGACTCTTTCCATTATTGGTGAAACTTCTCTAAATAACAGTGAAAAAACAGATGAGTGAAACAAGACCAAAAAAGCAGTTGAATGAACACATCCTCCTGCCACAGCAGCATGTGGCTGGGGTGATGGTTGTGCACTGGCACCTGCTCTGTTTTCTGATCCTGCTACCATCCCAATTTTGGAATAAAAATAAAATTAATACCCCACTGTTTTATAATTTGGTTTGCAACAGAGTCCTCTGCCTCATTGAAGTCAAATCACTTCAGATTTAGAGGGTGACAGAAACATGGAAATGTAGTAGTATTGATAATAAATCGTGCTAGCCAAATTCTATTGCTATTTTTGAAAAAGCAAATAAAATGAGTACATGAAAGAACCATATGATATATGTAGCTAGACTTAAGCAAAACACTTGATAGTGAGTCAAATATGACCAATGGTGTGTGGGCCAAGGAATGTGAAGCAAATATAAAGCATCAGGGAGAGTAAGGAGAGCAGTAGGTGAGAAGCTGCAGCTTCAGCTGACAGTTCAGTGAAGGGTATGGAAGGAGGAGCAGGCAGCATAAGAATGGAACAGTGACTGACATTTGCCTGACCTCCCCATCTGGGGAGGTGTGTGCAGAGACATGGTGTCACATGCAGGCCTCTGCTACCCAGGGCTGCTCCTTCTGTCCTGTCCATGCTGAACAGCCAGGCCTTCATTTGGAGCAGCTATCTGGTTGTGCTGCTTTTGGGCTCCAAGTGCAATTGCCTGTTTTTCCTGACGTGCTGCAATAACTGTTCATCAGTTCTGGAAGGCATTGCTAATGTTATATTTTTCTTCTTTTAAAATTGGGTTTCTTACCTTAGAAAATGTTGAGTTCCAGCTCATAAAAAGTTTCTGCAATATATGGTCTTTGAAAATCCTGCCTTGCTTGCTTTGTAAGTAATCTCTCTTTTTATTTCTGACAGGCTGCTGGCAGTGCAGCTCTGGTGACACACAGTGTTTGATACCCCATGACTAAAGCACCTGCAGAATTCAGAAACCTGGCTAAATTAGGCTCACCATTTTTAATGAATCTGGAATTATGCAGTTAATCTATTTGTGAGTTTTACAACTCTTCCATTCCGAAAGAAAAATAAAAAGGGAAAGATATGCAAACAGACAGTCAAAAAATGATATCTAGTTATTGGGCCACATGTGGTAGAATGCTGAGATTTTATTTTCTTCTGGAGCTACTACCTCTTATAAAGCCTATCCATCATATGTAATGAGGGCTGTCAGGAATATTTAGCTGAGAAATAGCTACTTGATATGCTAATGGTAGTCCCACAGTGAATTCATTTGGTTCTGCTGCCTGACATTAATGGTTTTCATAATCTAATGAATGATGTGTGTAATAGAGGTAAGGCCACAGGGAATGACATTCTGAAACTAGAGTAAGTTCTTTATATGTATTTTATAAACATATGCATTTTTTTTCTCTGTATGCACACACACACACATGTATACACCCACAGACAGAGCACGAAGCTGCTTTTCCAAGCTAGACAAAATAATAGAGAGAAACTACGGAGACTGAGCAGCTCTTTGATAGTGACATTTACAACTCCACAGCTGCATTCTCAGGACTGCACGAAATAGCTAGGAGAGTAAGAAATGCAGAGAGACTTTCACCTTCACAGCTCTGCTCACTCTTCTGGCAGAAACTGAGACCTCGACAGGACCAGCTCACCCTTCCCAGTGGGCTGCTGGTGGCTGGAAGAACTAAGAATTCCCATTATTCACATTTGAATCTGGTCAGTCTCCCTGCTGCAGGGCTGCTGCTTAGATCCACCATCCTTCATTCACACTGGACTCACACTCTGCTCAGTCCTTGGAATTTCCTAGTGCTGCCTGGTATTTCTAGCTGCCTGTTGTCTCTCTGGAGGAGATGGGAATGGCTGCTAGGGCAACATCTTTGTGTGCTTATATTTTATCAGATGTTTGTAGCCACAAACTTCTGTGGACACCATTATCTGGCTAGAAGTACAGGGAACGCAGGTTAGAAGCCTGTCAGCCTTATCTTTGAGATACAGAACATTTGGATAGTGCAGGTCCATACCTCTCTGCTGCTGTGGTCCTGTCTGCCTCTCAAGCCCTGATCTCTCCATGAGTGGCCTCAGAGGGGTGCTTGAGTTGCAGCAGGCAGAGCTGCCAGGGTGTCCTCTCAGTGATGCCAGGAAGAGACACCACCAGTGCAATTCAAGTGTGTAAAAGAGTTTGATAGTCCCCCTCTTCCCTCCAAGTGAGCACTGATGAGAGCCCTGCATGGTCTAGGGAGATCAGAAAGAAGTGATTTGGTTCACAGAGGATAGAACTTGCCACTCAAACTCCAGGGCTGTTCTTGCAGATGAATTCAAGAACTAGTCACTGGAGAGAGTGTGATGGGTGCAATATAGCACTTCTTCTGATAGCAGTTCTTCTGGTGTCTGAAAATGTGCTTGTAAAGCAATTCTTTGTTGTATGGACATGCAATATACATTGAAATCTGTAAGAAGGATGGATCACTAAAATATCAAGTAGAAGTGGACAGGCTGTGACCAGAAAGTTTCTTGTGTTTAATCTCACAAGATAGTTGTGTTAGTTTTTAAAATTATAAAAAATAAAATAAAAAAATAGTAAAATTCATGAAATCCACAGATGACATTAACTTGTGAGGAGCTGAAAATAAATGCAAGAGATCCAAACCAAAGGAAAAAAACCTTATAGACCAAAAATATCAGTCAGGCCATTGAAAATGGAAGATAAGTATATCTAGAGGAAATTAATACAAAAGAGATTCAGTGGGAGGGAGAGACCTAGCAAAGCAGAGCACTAGCAAAGTTCAGGGAGATAACAGATAGGAAATTAGAGATGATTTTGCAGCATAGCAGCAGACAGGGAAGCACACAGAATCATTATGCTGTGGAGCAGAAAAACCAAGGTTCCCTTCTGTGGCTTTTTTAGATGTAGGGGTTCCTTCACTAGAGAGAAATGTCTTGGCAAATTGATTGGAGTTCAAAGATAAGCCAAAGAATCATTATTATAGTTGGAGGGATTTACTTAAAATGAAGGATTAAAAGACTGAAATGCAGTTTGGGAGACAAGAAGAGATGTTAGAATCTAGGAATGCTGAATGAGCATAAAGAAAATGGAACTTTACTGCTTACAAAGGAATGTGATGGCAAGTGATTAAGAAAAAGTTGTTGGGGGAATCTGTAGGACATCAAGATGTATCAGCAAGTAAAAGAATCAACAGAAAACTCCTGTTACTGGACAATGCATAAAACTCCAAACTAGATTATTTCTCACAGTATTTTACTCTATGTTGTGCAATCTTGCTGAGGTGGAAATGTCTAACTGATCTTTCTATCTCACCTCCTGCAGCTGCTTGCAAACTGGTTTTCTTGGGTTTTTTTCCACAACTCTATTTTCAGGGGTCTTTGACTGCATTGTTCATCTTCTCTGAGGATTACTTTAGCAAAGCAATGGGTTTTCTATTTTTAGTTATAGTGAACATACCTGATTTTTAGGAAGAGTATTGTACAGCAAGATCCTACTTGGTTCCAAAGGTACTCCTCAAAGAGCAGTCCTTGTGGCTTATGTGACTTGCAGCCTTCCTTCTCCCTTTACCTTTAGCTTTTCAGAACTGAGGAACATCTGTTTCACAGCCTCTACAAGGATTCCAGGTCCTAAATTGTACTTGGGCTCATATTTCCTCTTTAGGTAGAAATTAAGAGAGTTAGGAATTGAGAAAGCCTGTTCCTAGGCTTCTAAATTTACTAAATATTAAAGTTTCATCAAGTACAGTTGAGTTACTTAAGTATAAAGTTAATTAGGTGACATATTCCACCTTGTCTGCATCTTAGACAGAAATGTCCACAGCATGTTCCTTCTTTAGAAAAAGTAATGATCTCTGTAAATCTAATTTAGTGAAAATATTTTATTCCCTGAAAGATTATTAATGATCTTACTTGATTTATTTTTGTCCTTCTACCTGACATATGGCACAGTACAGATGGTTCTGC
Organism: Corythornis vintsioides; assembly: GCA_025447755.1. Classification (NCBI taxonomy): domain Eukaryota; kingdom Metazoa; phylum Chordata; class Aves; order Coraciiformes; family Alcedinidae; genus Corythornis; species Corythornis vintsioides. The sequence continues at coordinate 26,065 of JAOEGS010013833.1, read as the reverse complement.
ATCCTACCGTCAATATTTTTGTTAATTTGAGCGAATGCTTTACTTTAGGCATCATTTCTATAGCACATTTTGTCCCTGCTGAATTAATACTCAAGCTTAGTATTTAATCAAACTTTCAGCAGAAAAAAAGATGCAACAAGTGGGACATCCATTCTTCTCCTCTTTCTGATAAAGCCACAATCATTGTTAATTTCTGGAGGAAAGGTTTGATTGAAAGAGATGTGATTTAAAGAGCATTTCCCATTAGAAGCAGGGGAGCCAGGACCCCCTGCTGCAGGATATGATTCTTTGTACTGAGTAGGAGTTTGTTACCAGATTTTGATCTTCCAGATAAGAACAGGATCCAGGCTTTTCTGTAGGCTGGGATGTTTATTTCTGTGTTAGCAGTGATTTAGGAAGAGGAAGTCTTATGTGACAGTGGAAGCATATGGTGAGGATCTGTCACCCACTTGAAGAGATCTACAGAGATGATGAGGACAGTAGGTCAGGGCTGAAGGTGATAGAGCTAAACAGATGTTTCTCCTCTGCTTTCTTCTGCCAGAAAGAGGAGAAACCTGTCTGATTAGTCTTGATCTCTCAAAAACCCCCAAGTGTTGTCTTCTCTTTATCACCAGGCACTTTATTGCTCATCTCCATCCTACCAACTCTTTTAGAGTACTTTCAAATGCTATCTCTAGCCTATGATGTCAGTCTTCCTTATCTTCTTGCTAAAACCTCAAAGGAGCACATTTTTCTGCCATGCTACACCCCCAACATGGAATGAATTTGCCAAGAATAATCAAAGTTCTTATATTGATCAGATCTTTCCATTCCACAGTGCCTGGCCAGCAGGCAAAGACAGCTGCTTGTCTTGCTGATGGAAATATTACCATGACGTTCACATGTTCTCCTCCAAATTCATTCATTTTTTATGTTTTGATGGCAAATAGTAGGGAAAAGGTTTGTCTCTTTTGGATTTGTGTTTGTACCAGGTCTTCACATTGAGGTAACAGTCCAGACCACTGTCCCCAGTTGCTGTGAGGAATCGATGTGTTTAATTCAAATGATGGTGGAAAATGAATGGCTGTCCCTTGACTCCATGTGATCTGGAAGTGCCTACACTGGACAAATCTGAGCTATTTTTTTTTTTAAATATTTTTCCAAAGTATGTATAAACCAGACTTATTTATGATGAAATTTAGCTGCAGTCTAAAAAGGCACAGCTAGCTCATGCTGTAACATGTATCATATCTCAGAGGGAAAAAATGTAAATGGTGGCATTTGTTTTAAATTCAGATTTTACATAAAAACCATCACAATCACAGATGGGTAACATGGGCAAACAGCCCCCATTGTCATACTTCACATTTGCAGAGCCAAACTGTCACTTGTAAACAATTTAAACAGTAAGTTCCATATGTTGAATTCATGAAATCATTCCCTAATGGAAGTTAAATGAAAAACCTCATTAATACCCAGTGAGGCAGAGGTGCATACGAGAGGCTCCCACTGGTTGATTTACTGTGACACCTGCCATGGGTATGGAAATACATGACAGAGTTCTTTTCAAGCATTATGAGTAGAGAGGAGGTAAAAATGCAGGTATTTGGCTATCTGGAATTTATACAATAAATGTTATGAACTGTTAGGGAATTTACATGCAGGACTGCTGGCTGGAAATGATGCTGAATGTTGACTCTGAGACCTCAAAGATTCACAGTCACTGGGCTGGAAATCTCATTCCAATGATCTAGGGACAATGTTTTTGATTCTCATGGTTTTATGATTTATAAACATCCTAGTCACACTTTATACTTGGAAGCACTATAGGACTCAAAGAGCTATTTCAGAGAGCTATCTTATTATGACAGTGCAGTTTAGATTAAGGCCTTCCTAAAGATACATATGGTGACCACCTGCTATGGTTATGTAGTAAACACAGTATTTTGCTAGGAAGTAATTGGAAGTTATTCAGCCTCTCCTTGTGCTCACTTCAGTTTAATTGCATACATCTGAAAACTTAGCTCAATCCACAGAGAGGTAGCCAAGTGATGCTTATCAAAAGCAGGTGAATCACCTATACAATTCATATGTGTTCATCTCATTTATACCCTTTGAGTAAAGGAGGTAGTGCAGTTTCTTTTAAAGTAGGTTGTATCCCTCTGATGGCTTTTTAATTCACTACTGGGCAGACTCCAAGAGTACTGCATTCATTTGTGAGATAGGTAGGCTGCATTTGACAGGGCCAAAATCCCAAACTGGCATAAATCAGTGTGGCTACTCAACTTCTACAAAGCTTTATCACTTTATATTGGGTTTGGATTTGGTTTAGCTGACTTCAGGGAAGCCATTTGTGATATGACTGACCTAGGTCTGGCCCCACTAAAAGGAGTGTGACTTCATGCTCAGTATGGCCCTTTACCTACGTGTGCTAATGCTAATCACACTGGAAAATGTCATTATAAGCAAGTGGGCAACATATATCCAGCCAGCAATCCATGTGAAGTCTCACAAGGTGCTGGAGAGCTTCAGAAAGTCTCCTCCAGTGCCAGCCCTCCCTCCATCACTCAGCAGGCTACAAGGGGAGCTCCACTGAGCAGATGAAAACAGAAGAGCTGTACCTGATAGTAATAAGAACAAGAGCTAGCCCAGACATGAACAAATGTTGACACTTCTAGTGGGAAGAAAATATACTATTACAAAAGAAGTGTCATACATGGTTTCAGGAAGAAAACAAGGAAACAAAACTAGCAGCACAGGATATGAATTTTTTATTGCATTCACAGCATTATTGCATGGTTTCCTAAACTAATTTGTTGTTACTTGATGAAGAGAGAGGGAAAAAGCCTTCTATCTCCAACATGTCACCTTTCATTAAAATTGTGTTTGTCTGAGATTTTGTTATTTGCAGTTGCTCATCTGTTAAATTAGAATTTTTAATTCTTCACAGTTTGTCACCTTTTTAATTCTGGTCTGTTGACACATATTTCTCTGCAATGCAGAAAGGATTGAAAATGAAATTTAAAAGAAAATTAACTGAGAAGAGGATAACGAAGTGAGGCATTGGTCCTTGGGGTTTTCTCACTAAATGTAAGAGGGGTCTGAGATCTCAGGTACATGGGAACCAGTGGATGTTGCCACCACGACATTATACACATCTCTGGGTAATGAATCATTTCTGCTTTAGGAAAACTCCCACATCTTACTTTTTGAGAGCATCCTAAATTTGGCTTCATTATGTTGAGGACTAGGTCATTGTTTTAAATCTCCATTTATCCACAGGAATGGAGTGAATGTAAAATACACATGGACAGACACTGTCAGTCCCATTTGCCTTTTGGGGGTGCAGCACTACTGGGGACACTCTTCTTGCTTTCTGTGAAGGAAACACCTCCTCATTCTCTGGCAGTGCAACTACCAGGGCTCACGTGCTGCACTAATGTGTCAGGTCCTTCTTTATCTTCTTCATATACTAGTAGAGTGGCAATGGAGACTTGGTGATACATTTCATCTCAATGTTTTCCTTTGTGTTTAAATAAATGAAGAGTTTCAATGTGTGTAGCTTCTCAAATGGGTACAATATGTATTTTAATTTTATTATGACTGTGGTTATGGCACAGATTAAATAAGAAGCTTCTCCTATGACTCTTGTATATATTTACTTATTTAGATTTAAAATAGTAAATGGTGCTTATCCAAGACCTTAGGCTCCATAACACATCATTAATACTACAATAACATCTCAGCAGTATTAAACTAATCACTCAGTCTGACAGTTTCCACCACAGGTTCCTTCTTCTTTCCTTCTTGGAAGAAAACCCTCAATCCTGGCCCAAAACTTTATCTAACAAATGTTTGAAGTCACCCAAATTCTAGGTAATTCAAAGTGTAGGAAGGCAGCAATGTTAGAAACTTGAATAAAAACTACTTGTTATTTGGCATTTTGGGGGTGTTAAATCCCAGCTGCTAATGCTATATATGTCACATTTTTAGCTTCTGAAAAGGTAGAAAAATACAAAGATAACAGAAATGTCTTACAAATGTGTCCAAACCTTGGAAGGCTTGTTGATGTGGAAAGAAAAGAACACTTACATGTATTTAATGATATATATATAGAGGGACTTTTCCTAATTAATTAAAAAGTTTGGCATGGAAGCTTAGTCTGCATTTTTTGGATTGTTGAACTATCAAGCTGTATAGGGGGAAGCACAGAGAGCCTCACATCTGTTGATTCATCATTACCATCTTCTTGAATGACATTTATTGCTTTTATGAGCCCATCAGTTTAGTTGAAGTTGCATCAGTAGCTGCTGCAATAAAGAAGATTATACCACGAGAATATACAGCTGGTGTCATTTGTCCCTTCCTTTGATACCTTAATGAAGACTCTGCTGAAAGAAAGGACAGCATTTGTGTACTGCTTTGCACAACCAAACCACTCTGACTCTGACAGGACTTGTTGCATCTGTTGATCTTCACAGGAGAGGTTTTCTTCCACACTTCCACCCATTACCCAGTGAATTCTCTGAATCAGAGATCTGTAAAAGCTATGAGAGAACCACAGACAGCTTTCAGCTGTCTTCTCTGAGCTTGCCATCCAATTCTATCACCCTGTGGGAACAATTTAAAGAGCTGCACAGAGGAAGAAGCCAGGACAGAATGTTGGTTGCAGACAACAGGGTATTCAGGTGAGGTTGCCTCAAGTCCCACAAAGCCTCCTGTCCTTTCTGAACAGCTTTCTGGACTTCATTCAGACCAGGAGGCAGTGGGGTTAGTTGCTAGTGTCAGCCATATGAAAGAAAACCAGAGAAAATCGAGAAGGATGCCCTCCCTTCTGAGTTTGCCTGACCACATCCAGTCCCTTTTGACCCACAAAAGGAAGAAGCAGATCGAGGGAACCCCAGAATGGTGCTTTCATAGAAACACAGAATGGTAGGGGGTGGAAGGGAGCTAGAAGATCATCTAGTCCAACCCCCCTGCCAGAGCAGGGGCACCTAGACCAAGTCACCCA
>JAOEGS010013833.1:0-11768 GCA_025447755.1 Corythornis vintsioides | reverse complement strand
GATAAATGAGGAGGAATTGATGCAATATATGCAATTTCAACTAAAATGCATTGAGTAGAGCTATGAAAAACTTCCCTTTTAATAGAGAAATTTGGATATTTATTTCCCAGACAATCCTCTGACCCTCACATGACAGTTCCTTCAGTGTCTCACAACTGCAAAACGAAATATATATTAAAATTCATCATTTTTGTTCTTTATTGCACAGTGCTTTTGCATAATTGCTGTCTCTGCCCCATCTGTGTGTAGATTAGGAGACACTTGGAAATCATTTAGTTTTTGATAAACACCAGGAGATGGAGCTCCAGGCTGCACAGCATCATTTCTTGGTGCTGGAACAATGAAACATGTTATTTGTGCACGGTTAAATGCTTCTTTCTTTTCAGCTCATCGTTTACAGGATTTCTTTGAATCAGCTCTGTACTTAAGGGAATTAAATGCTCCTCTTTTCAAGCACTGTATTAACCCCAGGGAGCAATTGCTAATGTTTTTCTTCATGGATCTATAGCCTAAAGTTAAAAAATAATAATAATAAAAAAGCAAATGTTAGGGAGAAATCAGGAGAGACATTGATTTAGAGAAGGTTTTGGGGATGATTCTGGCAGTGTACATGAAATCGATCATCTTCACACAGCTTTAATCTGAGTACATGGAAACACTCCAAAAAGTCAAATCCCTTGGAAAACAGCAGTGAAGACAAGCTATCCAGCACAGCCCTGCTAGCTCCCTCACTAAAGGAACTCTCTGGCTTATTTACAGCTAGAAATGGGAGAAGGAAATACAGGAGAGTTCTCTATGATGTAGTGCTTCATATTCCTTCACTGGAGGTTCAAACATGCCACAGTCTGGGGCTTCTAAGAATTGTAGGTCTATTTAATCACTTCTGTGAAGGAAAAGTTGTTGATTTTTTCGAAGTTGTGTGGAGCTGTCTGAAAAAAGGGCCAAAAAAGTCCATCTATGGATGTTCAAGCAGAGGACTGCCCTCACGTGGGACCTCAGAACACCCTTCTAACAGACCCCTGAGAAAGTGAACCCTCCGTGAAGCAAAGATGCTTGAGCTGTGACTTAGCCTCCCACCTCATAAGGAGCCTGATATGGCAATTAACCTTGTTTGTAACTGCTATTTAAGCTTAAAGTGTAGGCATGTGCTTTGATCTCTAAGCAGGCTTTTGATACCCATCAGGAAGACTGTGGCCAGCATCCCAGGGCTGCAGGTTCCTCAGCAGACTCTCTTGCCATTAGCATTTGCCCAGTGAAACACTCACATGCTGAGAAGAAAACTTTTAAAAGAGATGAGAAGGCTTAAGAACATAATTCATGCTGACTTTTACTTACTGTGAATGTCTTTCCATTAGATCACATTAGTTTAAAATGATTTTTTCCCCCCTCTGTGCTACGTAAGAGGAGAACAGAGAGTAAAAAACAGATCTTGTATTTCTGCTATTGTGCTTCAAAACTCTGAGATTAGTTCTGGCAAGAATTTACTGCAGAAGAGTTTTATGCTAGTCATAAACGTTTGACACTGGAAATATGTGAAAGACCAATTACAGGCTATTCAGAAATATCTCTTGACATTTTTAGAGTGCAGTGTGAGAAGGGTTCACCTATTTAATTATGACTTTTGCAAATAGGGTGCTCCAATTCAATGAGAGTCGCTGCACTTGCTGGGGTAAGGAAAGAGAATGTAAGTTTTTTATGATGGGGGAAGGGAAAAGAACATGTCTTCAGGCTGAAATGGTGATCAGTTTTTAGATCAATCACCCTTATGCAAGTTTTTCCATTGGTAGCAAGATATGAAGATATTTACAACCAACATATATCACGGTGAATGGATTGTATATAATAAGGAGGAAGGAAAAATGAGAATATACTCCATATACAGACTACAGCATTTTTACTGCAAGTCTAAAATAGGGTGGCTATTAAGTAATTTACCTCTCCAAAGATTAGAGCAGGAAGTTCTGCTCTAAGCTTCATATTTCTTCTTCAAGTTTTTGAAACTGGACATGCCAGTAACCAATCCAATTCTCATTTTCCTGAAACTGCTCCTCTGGGCTCACGTTCAGATCACTTGCAAACACAAACCAAGAGCAAAAAATCCATTGATTTCCTTATTTCTGAAATTCAAGGAATGAAATGGACATTTTGACTCCTAGGATTAGGAAAAGGACCTTGTGAAGATCACAGGTTGGCATCACAACCTTGTTACCACAGCAACCCCAAAACATATGTTGTCTAAAATTTTAACATGTGATACTGGATACCAATGTCACAAATTGTCTGCCCTGTTTTCCAAGCTAATAAAGAAAATAAATGTTACATTAATAATAGTAGTTGCATGTAGAATGAGAGAACCAGCTAATGGTAGGGGTGGGAAGGGACCTTTAGAGATCATTGAGTCCAACCCCCCTGCCAGAGCAGGGTCACCCAGGGCAGCCCCCACAGGAACAGATCCAGGTGGGACACATCACTCCAGATATAATAACCATATATATAACTATGAGCTTGAATGAACTGCCTCAATAGAGAATAGGGAGTCTGGAAACACCCTTGAAGTGCCCTGAGCTACAACCTTAATGCATTTAGCAGACAAAAATCTCAATTACAAGCCACGTTTATCATTAGTTTTGAGACATGAATGGGATTTTTCATTTTGCTTTCTGGAAATTTCTAGTATATATTTTTCCAACAGATTAGCAAATATATAATTTGTAGCTGGGAGTGTTGCTCTGGAAATGCTAAACTTACTGCAGCAATCTCATCATCAGAATGCCCCAAACAATCAGAAAATCTTCCTTTACATGTGTGCAGATTTCCTTTGTGGGTAAGTGCTCCAAGAAAGATGCCTACTCCCAGTTCTGGCTATGAAGAGATGCTGAAATAAATGAAATATTGCCATTATCACCCTGCTGCAGTCAGCTCTCTCATGCAGTCGTGAGGAGAAGCCTCCTCTGGTCTGCAGAACTGGAAATGCTCTTTATGTGAGACAAATCTCTGCATCAGAATAGGGTGAACAATATAAAACGATGGGAATTTCTGTTCCAGTGTGATAACAGGATCACAGAAAATGCTCTTGTTACTTCTGGAGAGGAGGGTGGGTATTTATAGAATACACCTGGTAGCTTCTTCTATAATTAACACTGAAAAGTGGTTAGCATTCTAACTCCCTGTTTTCAGTCACTCATACCTTTATGAAACATCTCCCTTTTGTGCTGCAGTTTTTGTCCTGGATTTATGCCAGTGTCAGCATCTTAAAATATGAAGAAAAAATTCTTCCATCTTCTCAGGAAGCAAAGACTGAAAACACAGCCTCACTCCTGTGCCTGCTCTGTGCAGATCCTGCCCCAAGGGTTTGTAGTTTCAAAGGGCTGCACCACACCAAGCCCATGGTTTTGTTCCAGGAGAGGCTGATGGTTAATACACAGCAGGAACAGCACCTGCTGAATGAGCACATGCTCAGGGAATTGGTACAGGGGGGTTCTTTTTCCATGATTGCCCATGGGACTGATTCTTGGCTAAGGAAGCACAACATTTAGAGATAGATCTATGTTCAAGCTCCCAGCTTTCTGTTTGAAATAACACTAAGGGTTGCCTTACATATCTAGAATTTTATTTGCTTATTTCTTATTAGCAGGACTCACAGACACTTGAGGAAAAGGAAAACAAAACAAGGCAAGTTTTCATACCTGGAAAACTCAATGCTCCCACACATATTTAAATATTTTCCTAAATTCTATGAGAAAAGAAGGAAAATATTTTTAGTGTGACCATGTTTTAATAAATACCTGTGAAGTGTAGATTTTTCATGTGTCTGTAGTCATAAATATGTTTGTTAATCATGCTGTTTCTAAAGGTTAAGTACTAGCCTTCACATTTCATGTAATGACAATCTTTATTCTACAAGGATGATGTTTTGTTGCCATTAAAGTTAAGCCTTTTGTGGAATATAGCAATATGAAAACAAAATTCTCTAGGAGTCCAAATATACAGTTTGGCCTGTGATAAAAGGAGATTTCTTTTTTGCATAGCAGGCTGACAGAATGCAATGTGGGCCTTCTAAAAAAATTGTTCTATGCAGTAAAAAGAATTTATTCTCCCCATGCAGATCATAAAATCAGAGAATCAGAGAATGTTAGAGGTTGGAAGGGAACTCTGGAGGTCATCGAGTCCAACCCCCCTGCCAGAGCAGGATCACCCAGGGCAGCCCCCACAGGAACAGATCCAGGTGGGTTTGAAATGTCTCCAGAGGAGACTCTACAACCCCCCTGGGCAGCCTGTGCCAGGCTCTGGCACCCTCACAGATTTCCAAGCAAAACCCAGTCCCTTCTCCTAAGAAAGGATGTGAGTGGAAACCTGGCCAAATCATACAAAAAGTCTCTCAGAATCAAATAACAGATCCAGAAAGTGACTTGTTCAATAACCTATTGCCAGGCTCCTTGGCAACATCAGAAAACTCTTAAAGTCAGAACAACAGGTCTTCAGAAAGTGATATTCCTGTAAATTATGCAGCATACTCTTAAAGGTAGGAAATATGAATCTTGGGGATTAAATGACAACACTCAAGAAGATCATATTTCAGCTTTTCCTGATTGATTTTAGCCAGAGGTTAAGCCAAAGACTAAACTTGTCTCTGCTGAGCAAGAAGCCATATGCATAAGGCTCACATTGAAGTGTCTAATTACTGTGGTTAGATCAGGCTGAACACTGGACTCAGTGTGTGTTGGCTTTCTCAGGCAGCTGTGAGAGAGTGCTAGTGTTAAATTATCCCTTTTAAAATCCTTTTATGGCTATTGATCAGCATTAGTTCAAGAACTTTTCAGGGAGTACTCAAGAGGTTGCATAAATAAGTGGTAAAAAAAACCAACCAACAACTCCAGAAGGAGCTTGATGTGGGTAAATATTGGCCATTGAGTGGGCTATAGCTTGATTCCAGTATCCAAATGGAATAATAGTTTGGTACACTACTGAAAACAGTGGCCATTGAAAGAGGGAGCTTCTGAAATGACCAAGGGTTGAGCCCAGTAACAGTGTCTCCACACATCTTCAACCAGCTTTCAGGGTGTTGGCTAATTCATGCAAACTTGGAAACCTTTCTGTTGCCTGAGGACAGTGGTGCTGTTATTATTTGATATACCATTAAGTGATTGCCTAACAGTTCTGCCTCAGTAGGAAATGTGACCTTTCTCTGTTTCTTTCTTGCTCCCATCAGTAAATGATGCCTGGCTAAACTCTAAAAGCCTCAAGCTTTTCTTTCCCCCTAATGAATAAGGTACTTACTTCATTAGTGATAGTATACTTAGAGAAGTAGAGTTTCCACATAGAAGACAAATGGCATGTGGGTGATTATAGTGGCACTTCAAGACATCCTTGAATGAATTCCTGTCTTATTAACCCTTCAATGCTACGCACAAGGCAGGAAGTTAAATATTGTCAGGTTGCCATCACCTTTCCATTCAAGAATAGAAGACACTGGAGAGCCCCTTACAATGGCTGTATTTGCTTCCAAATAGTGACATTTTGCTGTTGATATGAGCATCATGATGAATGACTTGCTTTCCAGACCCTAGTTGTGATTATTTTAATGAATTAATTTTACTAGGCTCTGTTACTCAGGGGTAGATGTATTCCAGCTGTCTCAGCAGAGGGAACTGGACTTTGGTGAGAAAAACTGCAGGTCTGGCACCTCTCAAAATGCCTCAGAGAAACCTGGGGCTCTCAAGAGCTGATAGGCTTTTATCTTTCTGACTAGACTCAATTGCATGCTAACGAGTGACTAATTTTATACAAAGTGTGATGGTGCCACCTGCCAAACAAGACTCCTCTTTTAATAATTCTGGGAAATCAGCATCACTTTAAGGAGCAGTGAGGTGTGTCTTCTGCAGCTCCATGTTCACTGGAGGCTATTTCCTGACAGCTTCAGTGTGAAGGCTTCCAGCTGTTCAAAAGTCCATCTCCTGCTATCATTGTATATAGCTTTTTAAGGTATGTAACTATGGATTGCAAGTGATCCGTGAGGGAGGTGTGTATTTTAGCCTGCACTTCTCATGCATTTCCAAATTCTTTTATCTCACAAAAGTGTTTTCTGAAAGTCAAGAATTAAAAACATAACTAGGAGTAGTTTTCAGAAATCTATTACTACAAGTTCTGCTATGGGAAAAGGAACAAAATAAAGTTTAAATGCTTCCTCATTGCCAGCAGTACCTGTCAATCCAATTACACCCTCTTTACCTATAATTACATGAGACTGATTTAGAGATACCTGTCCAGACTGATCTGAGAAGAAATGCATTAAAACATTTATGTTATTACAATATTTTTTTAAAAAAAAAAAGAAGTTAAAATAATGACAGCAGCCTGAAAGAAAGCCAGGAAATCAAAGACTTTCAGGAGGGAGGTTGAAAAGCCATTTTTAAGACACCCAACAGCAGCTACAGATTTTGTGGAGATGAAATTACATGCTTTTCTGACACTCCCTAATAAGGAATCACTCAGGCACATTGTAATGGTTTCAAAATTACATAGTATTTTAATCCTCTGCATTTGGCTTTGTATTATGTAAGTTAGATGTCTATCAACATTTCAACACCCTATCTTTGTCAAATTACTCTTTTCATTACTTTTTATTTTTCATAGGAGTAGCAGTGTTTGGTATAAACTGTCTCAGTTCTAGAGACTCTTCCTGGGCTCTCTTCTGGGAAACTAATGGGATTTTTTTGTTTAGGTGTTGGTTTCAGATCAGTACTGAAATACCTTTAGATGCATTATGAAAGGACAATGAAAATTAGCTCTTAAAAACTAAAGTCTGCTTAGTTGTTCATAGCAGTACAAAACCTTAATCACTCCAGTGGGGTGCTGTTTGTTAGGACAGCTCTGACCAGGACAAGTCCACCTTCATTTACCATTGCTGATTGTCTTGTTAAAACATCTCAGGTCTCTATTTCACACTAATTATTGGCTTGCTGGGGAATATTGTGCTTGTGCATAAAGACACAGAAACCAACCATCCCCCAAGGTGTTCAGGAAAGCCAAGCTGACTCTCATATGTCATATAATTGAAATTAGGTGAGTTCTATCACTTGATAGTTCTAGCCCATGAAAATGGTCTGAGATCCTCACTGGCAGCAGCACTAACGTGCATGTATTGCTCCCAGTACATTGCTTTCAAACAGAAATTACTCTTCAATTCCTTTAAATAAGATTCAGAACTTCTCAGATTCTTCTCTCAGAAGCAGTGTCTCCAGCTACAAAACGTGTCATTTGGGCACTTGCAGCAGGAGTACTATTCAGTACTCAGCACAAGTAATCTTAACCTTTGATGAACTAAGAAGTTTTTACTGCCAAAGCAATGGTAAAGGATAAGATGAAGGTCTAATAAATACAGAGGATGAATGGTGAGATATGAGTATTAAATATCAAGGACAAATCTGAGCATTTACATTTTTTCTTTAATGCATTTTTTATGTTCATAACTCTTTCAATTGTGCTATATTTACTCTCTGAACTAAGAACTTCTGTGTGTCAGACTAAATGTGAGGGATAAGAAGAACATCTAATAAATAAAGTAGATGAGCTGAAAGATGTATTAAAACAAGGACAAAGCAAAGCATTTACATTTTGCACTAAAGCGTTTTAAAAATTCAGTTTATTTTACTACTTTCTTATTCTTTTAGTAAATTATCCAGGCAGTTATTTGTCAATGAATGTCTAAAAGTTTATTAAAATGATAAAAGAATTACAAGCTATTTTAATAAATGAAGAGTTATGGTAAAAAAAATATTTTGGGATGAGATACTCTCCAGGCTCATCTGGAAACATTTTTCTGGTGTAGATCCAGGCAGACCTGGGGAGTATTACTTCTGGTGGCCCATCAGACTGCTATTAACACAGCCCACTCTTTGGCTCTTCTAGGCAAGGGAGGCTCCAGAGAGGGAGGCTCAGGTTCAGGTTTTCATGCTCTCCTCTGAGAGTGACTTGAAGCCTCAGGCTTTGTCTGGAGCATCACTGCTGGCAGTGGTGAGAATGCAGACAGATGGGAGCAGCCCACACTCAGCACGGATTCAGGTGTGGTTCAGAACCAGCCACTGGAATTTAAAGGAGTTTTCTTAATGCTCATTAACTGCAGAGATTCTCTTGTGTCTCCTCAAGCCAAGACACTTTGCTGCTCAAATTTACATGGTTCTTGAGGACTAGTTCAGCTTCTGAGCAGCGTGGACTATGAAAGACTATAGTTTAAAATAACTGCTGATGAAGAAACTTCTGTGGGAAACTTGCCAAGCTTATAAAAGAAAAAGATACCATCACAGAATATAAAACCAGATAAATAATAAATTGCAGCTTCGCCTCGAGATGTGGACTGTGCTGCTATTTACGGGTTTGAAAGGTTTTATGGAGAAAATATTTTATTTTTTATGTTTTGAAATATATAGCAACATAAAAATGTAATGGTTGGCTTAACCTATAAAGAGTTTTCTAATCAGTAAGTTCCTGACAGAAGGTGGAATTTGTATCTCAGTGTAGAATTTATTTATTTTTCTTTTTCCTTTACTTTTAATTTTCGAAGTCCTGGATGCCTTGGAGTTGCTCAACATGATAGGATAAATTTTCAGTGCTCCATGTAGGAGAGATGCCAACACAGAGAACATCAAGCAGACTCTGTGTCATGTTTGTGCATCTCCTGTGTTGTGTTTTGTTAATCTCTCCCATATATCTGCATAAAGACAGGGTTTGCAAATAGAGTGAAATTATAGATTGGCTGGTTATTTTCCTTCTTCCACGTTCTGTGGAAATTAATAAAGTAATTAAGTGTTACATTTACTGTTCACTGAATTACTTGGTTGTTTGGTAATTATGAGTGTGATTACAAAGTGACATCAACAACCGTGTGGCTCAAATGTGCAATTAAGTTCAATATATGCTGAGCTGACACACACACACAACATATTCTGCTGATTGTGCAGGCAATTAATAAATGCTCATGAAAAGTGGCTTGTGCAAAGAGCTGTAAATAATGCAACGGAGCCCATCTCCCATTCAGCTTGTGCTTGCACTGAAGCACACTGCTGGTGAAGCCAGAGACAATTTAACTTCTGCATTGCAAAATGCAGATTAAGTAAAGACAAAGGCAGTTCTGCTCACTAATAAGTGATCTTATCATCTTGCTGCTAAGACTGTGTTAATATTGGATTACTGGAGACTTTGAAGGGTTCTGTGATTCTGGCATTTGGTCCCATTTTTTCTTGTAATGTTGCCATGATTCTGACAAAGAGAAGTTATCTGCGTTTGCACATGGAAACAGCCACGTTATTCTTTCTTATTTTGTGGTATTTTTACTGTAAAATAAGACTACAGGTGAGTGACACTACTCCCTGCTTGTGCTGAGTGTGAGACAGGCAGGGCTCTTACGTTTCCTGGCATCATTTTTGAAAAGACAGCAGTTGTTTAACAAAAATGAAGTCCCAGGTCTCCCAAGATTGAACCCCAGCTACCCCATAAACCATAGCATGTAGTGTTTTGTAAGAGAGGTCAGCCACAGTCAAACTGTCATTCCTGTCATCTGTTAGAACACTGCAAGAAACAAATAAACATTCATACATCTTCTTTCAGCATCTGACTGACCCTCGAGACAATCTCAACTCTGCTCCATTTCTTTAGCTGCATTGGCATTAAGCTTGATTTTGCTAGCTGAGATGCATATTAAAGTAGCAAAGGTGTCAGGAGGGCATGCTGCCTTCTTTGGTAGTAACTCTCTGCAGAGTAAAATGGGCCACCCTTAGAGTCATGGAATTGTCAGGGCTGGAAGGGACCTCATCCAGTTCCACCCCCTCTGCCACGGCAGGGACACCTCCCTCTGCAGCAGGTTGCTCAGAGCCCCATCCAGCCTGGTCAATAACTTCCAAGGATGGGGCTTCCCCCACCTCTCTGGGCACCCTGGGCCAAGGTCTCAGCACCCTCCTGGGGAAGAAATTCTTCCTCGTGTCTGATCTGAATCCACCCAGCTCTAGTTTTGATCCATCCCCTCCAGTCCTGTCACTGCCCCACAGCCTAGAAAGTCCCTCCCCAGCTTTCCTGGAGCCCCCTTCAGATCCTGGAAGCCACAATAAGGTCTCTCTGGAGCCTTCTCTTCTTACTACATCTTTTCTGCACCATGCTGACGTTTTATGCTTTTCACTGCAGTGAGAGTTGAGCACTTTCAGTCTGCATCATCCATTGATGTGCCTCGACACAGGAGTTATTCTCACTAGGCTGGCAGGGAGATAAAGAAGAGCAGCAGAAAACTGGGATTGTATGTGTGTGCTACAGACAGTTTCTTCCTAAAACCTCCAGAAATTCTGAGATCAACAGACCTTGAAGAGAAATCTTCCACTGGTGTCACACCACAGTAAGTTTGCTTTGCTTGAGGCTGATGACTCCAGCTCTGTTTTCTGCACTGGCTCAGCAATGCCTGTAAATCTCCCCCAGTTTGCTGCTAGTAGAGGGCCAGGTTCTGCTGCAGCTGCTGGTGTCACTACAGAAGGTTATAGCTGCTGCTTTGCTCCCTTTGGGGCTTGGAGCTGCTTCCTGAAGAACTTGAGAAGAGTGACTGAATGGGGAGAATCTCTTCTGTGGCCAGGGTTTCAGCTGGCTGAACTGGGCAGGGGGCAGAGGCCCCTTCAGTGCTACTGCCCTGCAAGGCAGAGCAATTACACCATGCAGGGTGTGATGCTCAAATTTAATGCCAGGCAGCAGCTCTTGTCCAGATGAAAAGACAACGTTCATCCCGACATTCCTCATGCTTCCTGGATTTTATTTATTTCTTTTTATAATAGTACTTGATATATAAATGTGCTGTCAAAGGCAGAAAACAGATGGTCTGAGCAGAAAGGCTCAAATACAAAGGGCCTGTGCTACTGCCCTGTCCTGCCCTGCTAGGTATGCACCAGCTGGCATTGTGTTAAACCCCCACAAAGCACTGTTGCCCTCCTAAATTCATGCCTTGTGTTGCAGACTTGTAAAATGGGGTGCACACCATCAGTGCTGGAACACTGCAGCCATGCTGCTTATTGAAGTAGTTATGTAAAGTCATTTGCAGTCAAGCAATTAAACCAGGGCTGTGAGCCAGATTTAAATAATAATTTTTTTTGCTGAATACTAAGAAACTTGTGAAGAAGGAAAATAGCATTAAAGTAATACTAACTCTCTTTCGGGGTTCATTTTCTAATTGCCAAGTTCTTGTTTGTAAAATGCTTAGAAAAGCAGAAAGAAAATTCAGTGTTTGCTCTTCTTTTATTCCCTGCCTTATTTTATTTTCTCAGCACTATGGCACGATGTTTCCTGTCTGATGGCCACAGAGAGGGATGAAAAACTTCTGATCTAGCTGTTTGTCAAACACAGCAACCACATCCAGTGCTTGAAAGGGTTTGCACTCCAGTTCTGATCTGTGCATCAGGAAACAGAGCATTGCATTTGTTTTGCTCATGGCCAAACTCCTTCTGCATTTTGGTCATGTTTGTGTGAACGTTTTCCTTAGATCTTTTCTGCAGACCCCAACAGTCCCTTGCATTCTTAGAAGTTCCCATACCTTGTACTGAAGATTAGCCCTGTAAACCTTTCCTTCCTGCTCATGCCTTCCTCTCTGTCTTTTTTCCATTAGAACCATAGAATTGTCAGGGCTGGAAGGGACCTTAAAGCTCATCCAGTTCCCAGCCCCCTGCCAGGGCAGGGACACCTCCCACTGGAGCAGGTTGCTCAGAGCCCCATCCAGCCTGGCCTGAGAAACTGCCAAGGATGGG
>JAOEGS010013832.1:184761-209664 GCA_025447755.1 Corythornis vintsioides | reverse complement strand
TTCCTTCCTACCTTCCTTCCTTCCTTCCTTCCTTCCTTCCTTCCTTCCTTCCTTCCTTCCTCCCTTCCTTCCTTCCTGTCTCTTCCAGTTTCCTGCTTCTGCTTTATTGCTAGCTAACTGTAATAGGTGGATTTTCAGAGTTCCTTGTAGACAAGATAGTGCTAAACCCCCTGAACCACTGCAAATCCCATGTCCTATGTGTAGATACTGCTGAACGGTGTCTGGTTGCCTTTACCAGAAGGGTTGCAGGTGTTTGTGTAGTGGAGAACCATGTAACCCTCCTGAAAAGTGCCCTTGCAATGGACAGGTGACAAAGCAGATGGAGAGATACTTTGGACTCCTCAGGTTGCTGTGCAGCTTCACTCCAGAGATCTGAGCAGACAGGAGGTTTGTTCACCAGCTGACTGGTTGATGCAATACAGCTTCAGACTTTGTCTGCATTAGGATTTTGTGCTGCCTTCACAGCTTTGGGCCAGCTAGAAAGGAGATTTGTGCTGGGGTATGTGCCAAGCAGAGCCTGCTGCCAGCAGTGATGTGCAAAGAGGCAGTTTACCTTGGTTTCAAGCTGGGACTCCTGCACACTAGTAATCATCAGCACAGTGTTTAGCTCTAGTGCTGTGCTTCTCAGATGGGTATCCTCGAGGAGCATGGAGGGGGTATCATTAGCTCCTCCACATGGATTAATTTTTTCCCACTGCTCCAAACTGCAGTGGGGCTGACAGAGAAGGCAGGAAGGTGAGCAGATCTCGTGGTGTTGCTATGGCTCCTGCAGCAGGTCTGTCCCCATTGGTATTCCAGAGGGAACAGGAGCTGAACTGTGACCGTTTCTCCTTCTTCAGAAGCTGAGAACCTGCTGGTCTCCTGAATGCAAAAATGAAGTTTCATGCTGTGTCACTTGAATGGAAGCAGCATGATGTGAGTGTGGAAAGAGTGGAACAGTGTGCTAAGGGAAACAGGACTGAAAGGAGAGAGCAGCTGACTCCAGGGGCTCAGATCTGCCCCCTCAGCTTCACTGCACGGGTTTGTTTTCAGCTCTTCAACTCAGAGCATCTCGTGGGTCTCACAACACACAGAGGGCTCTGGGATGGAAAATGAAACAATTGCAGGGAGGTTGTTCATTCTTCCTGAAACAAGCTTCTCAAGCTGTGGAAAATGAAATCTAAGGCTGAACTTTTACAACAAGCCAAGAGCACCAGGATACAGAAGCGCAGAGTGAAGTGATTCAATGGAATCATATTTGGAACAGAGCCCTGAAAAAACCTGCAGTTATGACTAACCAGTTTTTAATATGTGTGCTTGTAGGTGAAATAACTTCTTTTAAAGCTCATTTCTTTCCCTTATGTTGGTTACAGTTCTCTACTGTCATTTTAGATCAGCAATGTGTTGACATGTGAGTTCAGTATCAGATGAACTGCAGTGACAGAATTATTTCTGATGCTGCAGTGGCTCTGGCTGGGCTGGTGGCAGAGGGGAGAAGCCATCTGAACAGCATGTTCAGTGTCAAGCTGCAGTGGCACCCTGAGAGACCCACCCAGGAGCAGGCACTTGAATGCTTACTCTGTCTTCCAGCCAAGTTAGCTGCAGAAACTGGACGTCCTGGCAGACTGTAGGGCTTGGTTTGTGCAGGGAAAAACTCATGCAGTGGCATTTTAGAAGCAAACCAATCTTAAATGGAAACTTGTGGTGTTCTTATCACACTGAACAAGTCTCTGAGGCCCTATGCAGTTTTACAGGGTAGCTTTTGAGTGCTTTAGTCTTGTCCTCAAATTGTCCCAGTCTTCCTTGCTGATCCCTTCTTAGGCTGTTGTGACACCAATCCAATGTTTACAGACTTTGCAGTCTTAAACCTGTGAACAGCAGTATGAATTCAATGCAAACAAAGCAAGAGACTGTGGAGGGGGAGCAGCAAGGAGGCTGCTTAGGCAGGTAGGAAACTACAGTGAATCCAGCACTGAGGGGATGTGCTCAACTCGTGGCTTACACCAGTCTGGCTAAGAGCAGCACAGCATGGTGACAGTGCTTGTAGTAACACACAGGGCTCTGAGGGTGAAGGCTGCTTTCTGTAGTGCCCGTGTATCTGATAACCAGCAACAAAAGCTGTTGGCATTTCCCTGTTGTAGGCTGAAACGTGGTGCAGTGTGATGGAGCAACAGGGAACTCCTTGCTGGCTTTTTGCCCTGTGTAGATTCCTTTTGAATTAGGTTTTGACCTTTAAAGCAAGATTTGCTTCTTCAGTTTCTCATTGTCTAAATCCTGCAATGAAGCCTGAGAAACAAGTCTGTGAAACTGGGAAGATTTTTTTAAGCTCTAATTAGTGAAGCACAGAATAGATAGGGAGGAGTCTGCTGAGGGAGAAGAGACAAATGGAAACGGTTGCACAGATCTGGTGCCTTTTATTTTTTTATTTTACTGTGTTCCACAGCAACACAGACCTGTGTGCTGCTGGGATTGAATCAGCACCAAAAACTGGTTTATATTAAAGACAGGTTCACAGCTCTTCTGCTCTTAAGAGGCACCTCTATCTCCTGATCAAAACATCACCTCATTTGCCCTCAGTGATGTGGAAACTCAAAGTCCTGTTTCTGCTGCCAGGGTTTTGTACTAGAGCAGTGCAGCTGCTTGACACCAGCAGCCCCATGCAGGAGGTCAGAGGTGGGAGAGGTGAAAACCACTGTCCTGACTAAAAATTGGGGGTTATTTAGGCAGAGGGGCTGTGATGGCAAAACCTCTTTCCCTGTTTGAAATTCTTTACCCTTGCTTCAGTTGCATTTGCACAGGATTTATTGATTTCTCATTTGAGCAGGTTCTGTCATTTCATGCCATTTATTAAGTAGAGACTGAAGGGCATTTGAAACTGAAACTCAGCTCTGGGTGGGAGGCAGCAGCTGCTCTGTGCCAGAGAAAAGCCTTGGTGCTGGGCTTAGGGCTCTGCAGGTGAGACTAAAGGGGAGGTGGAAGCATGTGATTATTTTTCATTCAAACACGAGGCTCAAGTTTTCAGAAATAGGTTCTTCAGGGCTGTGAGAGCCTGAAGCCTTGGATTTTTCCTGCCTCAGCTGCCTGCTGGCACACACAGCCATGTTCTCCCTTTGACAGTGCATTTGATCTGCCAGTGACTCACTGGAAGGCTCTCTATCTTCTCCAGCTAAGTGCTTCAGGGCTGAGTCGCACCCAGGTACCAGCTCAGGTACTGTACCCTGTTATCAGCCACTCCTTTCACTCCTGGGGTGCTCCCAGCCTTTGATCTGATGGCTGCCCACACTTTTGAATGCTGCATTACCCTGTGCATCCATCACCCCAGGAAGGCTGCAGTCCCTGTTGCCAGGCAGAGGCACATCCAGACTTTCTCTCCAAAGCATGAAACAAACTCTTGTTCCCGTCAGTGCTCAAAGAACCATACTGGAATCTCAGTTTCCATCAGACACTACATGGAGGTCTAATGTTAATTCTTCCCTTCATTCTCCCTGCTGCATTTGTCTGCTGCTTTAAAAAAAACCCCAAATCTATGTGGCAGTTTGCACTGTACAGCACCTGGTGCTGTGGACTCTGCTCTGCAAATCCTCATCTCACTGAGCAGTGGTGAATCCTGGCTTCCAGCAGAAAGTCTCCTCTTACTGGTCATGCTGGACCTTATTTATTTTGAGGTTGAATCTGTAAAAGCTAGAGACCTTAGTGGGAAGAAAGGTGCTCTGTGTGCTGCAGGACTGAAAACATCTTCTGTGTTTTGCAGTTTTCTTACAGTGACAAATGGACAAAAGCAAAGACAACAACTCAAAACATACTTAAAATCAGCTAACTTCCTAGTAGTGTTGGAAGCAAGACCTGTAGCAACATCAGAGCTGGTTCTGCTGGAGATGATGCTTATCAGATGACCTAGCAAAGCCTTCCTGACTTGTAGGATTTAGGGCAGGAGCTCTGGTGGAACAAACAGGTGCCATCTGACAGCCTAGGGAGAGGCAGCTCTGCTGTTGTGTGAGGATCAGTGGTGCAGCTCCTTTCATCTGCACCCTCAAGGGTGGGCCTTGCCTGGGCTATGGGGTGGAGGATGTTTGCCACACTTGGTCCTGCAATACAGAGGAGATCCCCATGGTGTTTGTCTCCTAATGGGGTCCACCCAGGTGGCACAGCCCATATCTTCAACACATCCCTACCACTGGGATTCCTGACCACAGTGTGCTGATTGTACTGTGATTTAATAGTGCTGAATGACTTTGCTTGCTCTGCCCAGCTTGGGCCTTGTTCATTTATGCCTTGAAACCTCCCCTCTCTCTCACATTGTTATCTGTGCAAAACTTTGGCAAGTTGGTCAAAAGCTCTGCCTGGTGTGTGGGCAGGAGAAGGACTCAACCTGGTGTGGAAAACATGTGAGATGTGGTCCATGCTTGTGGGGAGAACCAGAGGTGCCAGTTGCATGCAGAGTCCATGGGGCTTGCCCAGCCTGTTTCACAGCATTGTATCTACTGATCCATGACTTGTGTTTCAGGCCTGCCCTACAGTCATTAATTGTCAGTGTCCTGGGGCTTCTTCCAGGTTTTGATTGTCTCTATTAATGTGATGGATGCTGGAAATAAAGACACTGAAGTGGAGTGTTAGTGTTTTTGCTGATGCTGTTGTTGCTGGGGCTGCCGTTGAAGCTGCTTACTGGCATTTGCCCTCCTGTGAAACGTGTAGGTGAGCTATTTATAATGTGCAGGGAGATCCCACATCTCCAGCTTGTGCTCTGATTTAAGGGTAATCCCCATCAGGAGGGAAGAATCTGTCCACAGTGCAAAGGAGGTTAACGGCAGAGCTGAAAATAATCCACTTCTTCTGAGCCTCAGCACTGCCTCTTCAATGGGGTGGATTTACAGGGACAGAGGCAGGAGTGAAGCAGATCCCTGCTGCTTTCCTGCTAGAGCTGCAGTGCATGGCAGCATCTCCCCTGGCAGGGTGGAGAGAGGCACTTCTGCTGCTGCACAGCCCCCTCTCCTGTCTTCCCTCCCTCTACAGCAGATGCACACAGCTCGGTCCTGGGCTGCATTCAGCCTTCACTTGCTCTCCCCTCTGGAGCAGACTCAGCCTGGTGTGCAGGGGGGGAATGAATGGCTCTTATCCTGGAGCAATCCAGCCCCAGGCATGCAGGATTTGGTCTCTCTACTTCTCAAATGTATACTCAAGTATAAATACAGCAACTTGCTTTCATTATTCCTCTCCTTTAAGGTGCAAACTGCCTCGCTCTCTCCAGTATGCAGGTTCTTGAACAGCAAGATTAATGTAGCTGGATTCCTAGTTATCAGGTTTTCTTTGACCTTTACACGTGTGGCTTTGCTGATGACTAATAACAGGCCAGCTGCTTAGCCTGTCCTCAGTGGGAATGTGATAATTTGCCAGATTTCCAATTTTTTTTTTCTATGAAGCTGAGGGAAGTTCTCTACCTTTGAGGCCAGCACCTCAGTGTCTAGCTTGGTTAGGGCTGACCAAAGCACTCAGGTAGGGTTCAACAGACACAGATGCAGTCCAGATGGATGGTGTGAGCCTAACTGCAATTAGAAACACAGCCAATGTGATGTGGTTGCAGCGAGGAAATGAGAATCTTGCTTCTTTCTTCAAGAGCTCCTGGCATGCAGGTTCTATCTGCAGGACACAGTGCCCTCTTTTGGTCCTAGGCAGAGTAACTTGCAGCATCCAGGTGGCCAAAGGAGGATTTCGGGAGCCTTGGAGGGGACTCTGATAGGTGCTGTGGTTTATAAACTCAGCCAGAGATACAGATTTTTATGTGATAACACCATCCCCTCCAGGACCTCACAAGATGGTTTCTGTGGAGCTCCAGCACTGCATGAAATAAACTGTGGGGAAAATAACTTAATAGTGATTTTATCATTTCATGCAAGAAAATGATATAAGAAAGGCAGAAATCTGCTAGCTGGATTCCTGAACACATGGTGGGAGACTTTCATATATTTTATTCTTGTAAATGAGAGTTTGATTTAAATGTTGGAAAATCCATAATTATGACAGAAACACTGCAGAGAATTTACACTTGAGATGGAATGGAGTCATGGGGGCAGTCTGGGAATAGGGATTTGTTTGAAAGAGTCGTCTCTGAGTTATCTCAAGGGGCCCTTTGGGGTTCTGCTGAACTCTGTCTGCTGAGTGTTTCAGAGAGCTGGGCACTGGATGCTCCATGCAGGTACCTTCACAGCTGCACAATTCTGCTGCCTGCTGTGCTTGCTCCTGCCCTTCTGTGGTTTGTTTTGTACTGGCACAGGCTGACATTGTGTTCAGCTTCTTTCATGTCCTGGAGAACCTCCTTAATCTGCACTATCTCCTTTCTGGGTTACTGAGTGTTGGAGCAAGGCGGAGAAGGGCTACAGAAAGTTAGCTGCTTTTCAGAGCAGTTGTGTTCTTTTGTTTTGGCTTCTAAACAAAAAAGCTGTTGCCAGCAAAGGAACCCAATGTGACTTGAAGTGAATGTTCTGACTGCACGTGCTCTTGGAGGAGCAGCAGCTGGAAACAGGTCAGGGTGGCCCAGGACAGCCAGTGTTGTGGGGCTGCCCAAGTTCATTCTTTTATCTAAACGCACACGGAGCTACAGAGCTAGTTCAAAACACACTGTGATCCCAAATGTCTTACCTCTGTTAGTTGGAGGGTCACCTCCCATCCTGGTGCCCCGCCTGTGAGGATTGCAGATTGCCCCCTGTGCCCATAACTCTGGTTCACTCTGTCCCAGTACTGCCTGCTGTGCACTCTCACTCTCTGCAGCTGGGAAGTGCCCTGGGGCTGTGCCCACATGAGTCAAACCCTAGGGAAAGGCAGAGCCTAAACACCTCCTCAGGGAGTGGGAGAGCTGGGTTTTCTGCATCCCAGGGGAGTTTGTACACACCTCCCAGAGAGTGCCTGACACCACAGGCTGCTGGGGAAGGCCAGGGCAGGCTGAGGCGGGGCTGAGGACACTCTCACTGGGAAACAGAGGGGAAGAGTGGGGCAGAGACAAAGCCTGGTGTGCTTGGATAGGAGAAGCAGGCTCTGGGCTCTGCTCTCACCACACTTCTGCTAAGATCCAGAGGAGGCATTTCTGTTTAGGAACCCACTGTATGGGGGCACAGGACACCTGCTGAGCACTCTGCCAGGCTGATACTCATTCTTTTCAAAGGGAAAAAATCACTTCTGAGCCACAGTACCCTGCAGCAGGGAGTGCCCTTGGAGAGCATTCCCAGCCCTGGATGTAGCCAGACACCACATAGCATTCAGAGAGAGGCAGCTAGTGATGCTTGCTTCTGTTTGCCAGTTCCTACTGCAATAAATCTTTTATGCATAATGCTTACTAGGGGGGCTGAGGCACCTGGTTTGTGTTTCTGAATCCTGGGAGGGCCAGTAAGTGCAGAGAGATATTGTGTTAGCATGGAGCTGGTTACCTGAGATCAGCTTTTGCTGTCCTGTGGCACTAAACACAGCATTGGGTGGGAAAACGTGCTGGCTAACAACATTTGGCTGGCACCTGCCAGCTGGGGGGCATGGGTCAGCCACAGCCCCAGAACACTGGGGTGTCTCTGTGTTGTTCTGACATGCCTGTCATGTGGGTTTGTGGGCAGGAGAGAAGCCCCATACTCACTTCTGGAGCTTGCCTTTTCTTCTGGCAGCCTGTGGGTTTCCTCAAGCTGTGGGTTTACACCTGGCAGTGTTGGCCTGTGGATCACCAGAAGTCAGATTATGGTGGGAGGAGTTGGGGTGCCAGGAAGGGGAACCTTTCCATGAAAAAAATGGAACACAGATTTGCCATCACAGGAATAAATGGCTTCTGCAGTGCTGGATCTCCCCGGGCTTTGCTTCTCCATGTCTCTTTTCAGGAGGGTGAATGTGTCACCTCTGTGGTTTCTGAGGTTTGTGATGTCTTTTTTGGGAGGCTGCCACTGCTCACGGGTGGCAATGGCTGTGCTGTGATTGCCTCACCCCCTTGCTGGTCAGAAACCAGCCACCTGAAGTGGGAGCTCCTGCCTTCGTGCCCAGCCTCACCTCTCCTTCCCTGCCAGCAGCGGGTGCTGGTGCTGCCTGGCTGGGCTGGCTCCTGGGCTCTCCAGCCCCGAGTTCACTCTCCACTTGGCAGTTGTGCAGTGATTTGCACTTTACCAAGGTTGGGCCTTTGAGCCAGAATTTTCTTGAAAAGGGAAATGAAAAGGGAAAGCTGGAAAAACAGCCAAAGGATTTGTTTGTTTTGTTTGTGGTTTTGGTTGGTTTACTGGTTTATTCGTTGTTTTTGTTTGTTCCTATAATGCAACAAGCCAGGTTTTGAAGACATCCCCAGATTCCTGCTGTTCAGCTGCTCAGAAGACATTGTCCATGGGGCAGCCTCCCTGCTGAACGTGCAGCTCCTTCTGCAGTCTGGCTGTTGGTGGCCAGCCTGGGCCAGCCCGCAGGTAGCCACGGGCAAGGCCAGTGCACTCACACAGGCGGTTTGTTCTGCAGCTCTCACACCTCAGCTCGACCAAAAACATCCCCTGACCGTATAGCCACAGGCAAGATCAAAAGGACTTGGCAAGTTACCCGCGGACGTGTCACGCCTCTAATCAGAAGACAAAGACTCGCGTTCCGGTGACAGGGCCAGCGCGGCTCTGTGCCACCAGGGGACGCTGTAGGACAGTCTATAGACCCTCCCGGCCCGCAGCTTGCGGCTCCGCCATGGTTTAAACTCCCAGCCCCAGCCTCCCTCCCTCCATCCACCTTCCGCTGAGCTCCCTGGCCTTGGCACCCCTTGCCCTGGCACGGGTTTCTTTAGCGCGGTTCCCGGCTGTTTTCTAGGGGCACTGTTATCACCCAGGTCAGAGTGTTGCGGTGTCTCCTTCCCAGGGGCTGGGAGCCAAGTTTGCTGGGAGTGTGTCAAGGACCTGCATGGAGCTGCAGGGCTTGGCGTGTTCATGACCGAGAGACATAAGCCAGACACAACCTGCCCTGAAGCTTGGAAGAGCTTGCAGTACAGATTTGGGTTTGGGCCTGTTTAAGAAATAAGTTCAGTCTGGGTCCAGGCCACTCCAGGACCAGTTAAAAAATGCCTTATAATTCTATTCTCTGTAACAAGAGTGAAGTGCAAGGTTCAGTGCTTTTGAAGTTAGTTCCTTGATGGTTTGTAACACAATCATGTCAGTACTTGCTTGAAATAAAAAAAAAAGAAGTCAGGTTCCTTTTTCAGAAGGAAAGAGGTATTCCTTAAGGAGTGTGAACAGGTGGGCATGTGAGTGATGTAGGTCCCTGCAAGGTTTCCTTTGGAGAAGGCCAATCTCAGTTCCTCATGTGTGATGGGGTCTCCTCTCAGGACTGGTCACTGAGCCTGTGCTTGAGGCAGGGCAGAGACACAGTGTCCATTGCTGCTGGGAGAGCTGCCTCTGGACACCCCAAGGACAGCAGCTTGGCTGGGCTGACTCTTGTATTGGCAGCCTGGGGACAGGGGAATGGAGAAGATACTATGAGTGAGCCATGTCTGGGGACTCTTCACTCATGGGAGCAGAAATGGATTTTTCTCCTTGCTCCAGAGAGCTTCCAAACTCAAATGGACAAGATTACTGGTGACTGATTCTCTGAGGTGAAACCCCTGGGTTGTGCTTTCCCTGGGGCCTGCTTCAGTACTGGCTGCTTCTGGCCACAACTGCTTGAGCCTCTCAGAGTCTCTTAGCAAAGTGCTGGAGAACTGGACCCTGCCCCAGGCAGCACAGACGTTATTCAGGGCCTTGTTCTGAATGTAAAGCTGCTCTGTCTAGGAGAAGTTTCTGGATTTTGGAGAGGAAGCTGCTCTGTTTTAGGATCCATGGCTCAAGTATGTTCTGAGTTGCAGCATTGCCTGAAGATCAGGACAGGGTTGGTACCAGTGGCTATCAAGTCTTTCAATGGTAACACAGCTTTGGAAGAAACATGGATCTGTATTCCTGCTCATGTCATTTGGCACAACTGCCTTGAATTCAGTGAGTTTAGTCCAGCTGAGAATCTGGTCCATCTTGTACACCCAGGGCTTTGTTTTATGCAATCTTATTTCTGCAGACATCTTTGTCAAGTGCTAATAGTGCACCAGAGAGAAAATTCACACTTATGCTTTGGTGAGAGCTAGTGTGCTGAAGATCTCCTTGTGTTGTGCTTAAACCAACAAAAAGTCACCCCTGTGACTGGGAAGGGTTTTTAGGTGGCAGTTTCCTTTCTGCTCAGGAGATGAAGTACCCACAACAGTTACTGCAGGAGAATGTAGCTGGTTGGTTCATAAGCCCTTTTATAGTTGAAGTGTTTAAAAAAGGGAATGGTGGTTTTAGAATTGAAGAGAAAAAAGGGTCTGGCAGTCAAGTGATATTTAGGGATGAATGTAGTGTAGGCAGCATGCCCTTGTGAAGTGGAGGGAGGCAGCAGGCTCTGTTCATTGTGCTGTGGCTGGCAGCCAGTGCCTGTGCTGCAGCCTGGACCAACTGTGCTGATTATCACTGATTGGAATTCCAGCGAAGACTCCAACTTGGTGTCTGCTCAAAGGGCTAGATAAGTATGCTGAGATGATAATAATAACTCATTAAACTGTTATATTCTGTATGGTTCTTTGCCCCCTGTGATGGTAGAAGCATCTCTGTAATCCAGAACGTGTTGGAATCTTAATGGAACATTTGTTTCCTGAAGGATATTCTGCTTCAACTCACTGGGAATGAAACTTTCCTGCAGAGCCCCAGATTGCACATGCATGTGTCAGCCTGGGAATTGGTGGAAAGAAAAGGAAGGTGCTGAAACTCTTAAGAGAACTCCCTGCTCCCCTCCATCCCACGTTGCTTCCTGAAGTGGCTGAGGAGTTGAGCAGAGCCTCCTGGTTCTCACAGAGACACTGCAGGGTCTTGGTGTCACAGGGTTTAGGCAGGTGTTGGAAAGGTTTCCTCCTGGAGGTGAAGAAGAGAATGGGGGATGATTTCACTGCTGTCATACGCAGAGAACAGCAGGGAGCTGTGACAAGGGATGCACTTGCATTTTTGATGAGTTCTCCAGAGCAGATGAGATGGCCTTTTCCTCTTCCTTTTGCTGCAGGGAGGCAGCAAAGTGCTGATCTGACATAAAGCTTGGAACAGCAAAAGGGAAAATGGTGATTTTCTGTTGGATCATCCCTTTGTGTTGCATAGCTCAGGCTTTTTTGACCCAGTATTAGGAGTCCTGGAGTTGGGTTTAATATTTCAGGATACAATGGCATGGGCTACTCCAGTTTTGCTTCCTTTTCTGTGAAGTTTCTTGTTTCCTAATGGCTTTTTGGTTTGATACGTTGCTGAGTTGAGTATGAAAACTGGGACTCAGAAGTGGTCTGAATACTCTCTTCCAACCCTACCCCTGAACCCTCTCTGGTGCATCAGGTAAACCAGGAGCAAGAGTGGGTTTTTTCCAGTGGAAAACTGGTATCCAATTCTAGTTTTTAGATCCATTGATTTCAGTGGATTTCCAGTGAATTTCCTTTCCATCCCCATGACTGAATCACCCCTTTATCCTATTTAGATCATATAACTGCTAATAGGTCTGGTGCTAAACTTCTCTGGAGGGTCTGTTTGAAGTTAGAAACCATGCTGTGGAGGATGGGCACAACCTATCCCCCATTTTTAACTACTGCTTTTCATTTGAATTTACCTCTTGTAAGTATCTTTGTAAACATTTACAATATACAGGGAAGAAGACACCAGAGCCTCATGGCTGGGATGTGATGCAAAGGAGCAGGAGGACACCACTGATCTGCTTGCATGGAGCAAGCACACGGAAGCCACTTGCTCTTGTGCCTCATTTTCTCCCTTTGCAAACAGAACCCATTGGCATCTGCCCTGCAAGGTGACTCCCTCAGGGTGGCATTGGCATCAGTCTGTAACCTGGGGTCCCAGAAGAACAGCTCTTGCAGAAAGATATGATTGAAATGATTTAGGGTGTTGTCATGTGATCAGAATGGATAGAGTTCCTGTGGCTTAACAAATTGCCATCTGTTATCATCCCCATTATGAATTATGCAATAGCATCAATCAAGGCTTAAAGCAAAGGAGTTTAAGCAAAGTCCTCAACCCAGTGATACCAGAAAACTGGGACTGTTAGTACTGGATCCAGAATGCTGCAGCCACACAAGGCAGCATGCTGGGACAGGACAGGCTCTCTGCTGTTCAAACCATCCTGGCAGATTGCTTTGGTGGTGGTAGGTGTTACACTGGGCCAGGCAGCACCTGTCCTCTCAGTGTAGAAACTGGGGAAAGCTCCATTGCCTATATCCTGGCTGTGTGGACAGGGGACAGTATTACCACACCAAAGTCTCAGGATCATATGTTCAGGGAGCCACTGCTGAAGAAGGCACAGTGACCACATGCTGAATTCCTGTCTGACTTGATGGAAGGCTTTGAAGCTGTTGGCTCTGGAGTTGCCATGAGCCCTCCTGTAAAATCTGACAGTATGAACGTGTGTGGTGGTGTCAGGGTGGCCATCTGCAGCAAAACACTTCAGGCCCCAATCAGACATTCATGTCAGTCCTCTGGCCTGGAAGTGTTGTGGCCAGAAAGCAGGTTCTGCCAGAACACCCATTTCTCAACTCTCTGCAGTGGGTCAGTTAACCAGGGTTCTTTCCCTGTGAAGGAGAGGTGCCTTCAGCAGCTCCATGTACGGGCTACTTCCCTCTCAGGCCATGGAGCTGTTGCTTCTTCGTAGCTCAGGAAGCTCTTGCTGACCAAGTTATGAAATCTCTCCCTTTAGTTGTGGAGCTTAAATTGGGTCTGCAGTGGTGAAAGCAGTTAGGGCCTGCTGTCCTTCCAAGGGTGCAATTCCCTGATATCCCATCATCTCCAGTCACATTGACAGACCAGGCCATCTCTACCATCAACACACCAGCACAAGGAAGGCAGCTTGGCAGCCCAGGGGACTGGGTCAGGCTTAGCTTTTCCTGCACTTCTGGGGCAGGCTGAATTCATACACGTTTGCTGGGCAGCAGATTGGGTGAGCAGCCTTGTTCTGATGCAGAGGCAGGCAGTTTAGTACCATTCATTTCTGATCAGAGCCTATAGAACAAACATTTCTCTCTGTGGGAACAGGCAGGAGAGATCACTGGAGCTAACTCAAGGCTTCTTGGGTGAGTGAGTATGCTGGGGAACACAGGGAATTTGTGCAATCCACAGAAGCCAAATACTCTCCCATAGATTGTGTGGCTGTCCTAAGGACTACTGGGATCTGTGAGCCAAACAGGGTGGATAGACAGGGAATAAATGTCTCCTGGCATCAACAGTGGTTGCAGTGATAATGCCTGTTTGAATTTTGGATCATAAATCTATTTGTGGCTGCAAGGACAATTCCAGTGGCTCCAGCTTTATCCCAGTGTCCGAGCTGGTTTTTTTTATGGCTGGAGGGTGCTTGCTTCACCAGCTGGCACAAAGGCTCCCAGTTTCTGCCCTTGGATATATGAGGGCAAAATCCTTTGACTTCAGAGGGAGTTACGCATGCAATGCCCCTGCTAGAAACAGAACTATATCCCTCCTCTTTAAAGCAGGGCCAGGTTCTCTGTCTTCAGCTTGATGTGCAAAGCCCTTCTCCTGGGAGAAAGCTGCTTTTTCTCCCACGTCCACAAGTGTCCATACCCCTTGCAGCTTTACAGAGAGCTGAGCAGTGTCTTCAACTGAGACAGGAATTCAGAGTCTTTCTTAACCTCCTCTGAAAGAGGGAGCTGAACAGGAAATCAGTAGTGGCACTAAGATTTGTGTAAATTGTGGTGGTCATATTGCAGAGCTCACACATTTTGTCCCAGTGACTCTGCAATCTGAAGGTGAAGAAGAAGATTGGTGAAGCTGGGGATGTTGGGCCTGTGGTGGATCAGGAAGCAAGGAATCAGAAAGCAAAGGAGAAAGAGTTGGGATTTAGAATGTATCACCATGATGGGAGAAAAGTGAGACAAATTCTTGAACTAAATAAGAAATTGTTTCAAACCACAGGGTATTGTGCTTGGGGGAGAGGAAGGGAGGGAATAGTTGTGCAATTTCATCCTCAATCGTGCAAAGGCAAATGATTGGACAAAGGGATTGTATTAGATATATTGCAGTTGGAGTCTAGCAGAGCATTTGATACTGGCTCTTACAAGATCTTGCTCTCCCTCCCAACTTGTTTGGCTTGTCTTGGATAGGAATTGGCATGTGGATTAGTAGAAATGACAAATGATACATGGCTCTGATCATGCAGATTTTTGACCAGGGTGACTGATGGCAGTTCTTGATACATCCATTTCACTGAGGGCTCCTTCTGTGCATTAGCAAAGCAGCAAAGAGCATTTTAGTGACAGATTTAGGTGTGGTGTTTTGCTACTGAGTACCTTGTACATGAAGCATGACAGAAACCAGGAAATGTGGTGATTTTTGTGAAAAATAATGAAAGTGATGGAATGGTAGCAGAAGGAAAGAAGTTCTAGCTGAGAAAAACATCAGGAAGCAAAATCCTTTAGGAAGGAGGAACCCTGAAAGCTTTAATGTGAGAAACAGCAAAGTGAGCAGTGTACAGCTTGGACTTGTGTATTTGGGTGTGTGTGATAGACTAACAATAAGGTGACTGAGGTCAGGTTACTGGGCCAGGCCGTAAACTGGGGTAAGCAGCAGAGCTCCATGGAAAGCTAGAGAGGTTTGGGAGTTTATCCCTGCTGAAGGTACAGTCAGGGTATAATGTACTGCCAAGAAATTGCCAATCAACTGGATTGAAATCAGAGCTGGAAGTAAGAGGATGAGTTAAATGAATTTACTTGCCCACACGTATTAAAGAAGAGAGTCTCCTTACCCAGGCCAGAGAAGGAGAGAGGCTGCACAGCAGCCTGCCCAAATCTCTGAGGGGTGGGAGTATTACTGAGCAGGAGGAAAGGACTTGGCACAGTTGAAAGGAAACGGAGTATGGCACAACAGCCCGTGCCCTGGGAGCAGGACTGCTGGCAGGACCCTACCCTGCAGCTTCGAACTTCTGCTCATGGCATTACCATGGACTGGACCTGAGCTCCAGCTCCTTGTCCTCTGGCTTCTGCTCTGTGTGACCTGCAGAGGCTGAGTTCCTATGGGGAATCTTCTGCCTCTCTCTAGTCTCTCTGCAGCTCCAGTACTTGCATGGCATTCTCCCTGGGTTACACCAGATTTGGGCTTTCCATCTTTTGATTTGATAGTAGATCAGGGTGAAGAAGAGTGACAAGTCACTCTCCATTCCATTTCAGGAGGGAACAGGGTGCTCAGAAGGTTACTTAAAAAAAATACTTAGTTTTATATCTTAATTTGCTCCTGTCTTTGTGATTTCATTCCATAAAATAGCTCTGGGATTGTCAAAAGCTGTTCTTCTAGATACTGGCATACAGCAAAAGCAGCAGTAAAACTGCTTGGTTTCAAACACTTAGCTTGCTTCTTCAGACAACTCTTTTGCACCATCAGGAAGGGAGAGAAGAAAGGAGAAAGTGGAAAGGAGTGTTTATATTGAAATCTTCCTTTATTTCCAGAAGCCTAGAGCAAAGCATCACAACACAGGGTGTCTCATACCAGCCAAGGGAATAAAATGTCCATTTTATTCCAGATGAGAAGTAGGTCTTGTTATAAAGGGGTTGGGTGACAATGCTAGATGTACTTCAGATTTCTACCCCAATCTATTTGTAATTATTCATGTGTAGATTCTTTTGTAGGGTTAACAAGGAATTTGCCAGAAGCCAGCCCACAAAGGCTTGAGTTGTAGTTTTCCAGCAGACATCCTGAAAAAAACACTGTCACAGGCAATCAACATCCTTGGGGAGGTGGCCTGTTAGCAGGGTGTTTACTAATTGGGATCATTCTGCAGCGGATAATTGTTTGTGACACCCACACTGATTGGACCTATAATATCTTCCCATCCTGCAAATGGTCTGTGACAGTTTTGATGAATTTGAAGTT
Source organism: Corythornis vintsioides (assembly GCA_025447755.1). Lineage (NCBI taxonomy): Eukaryota > Metazoa > Chordata > Aves > Coraciiformes > Alcedinidae > Corythornis > Corythornis vintsioides. The sequence continues at coordinate 193,792 of JAOEGS010013832.1, read as the reverse complement.
TGGAGGATGAATAAATCTATGGAAGGGAAAAAAAAAAAGCCAAAACTCAAGGTTTCCACTGGAAAATGTATGTGGAAGAGCAGAGATCTGCCCTGGGTCAGCCCCCAAGAATGGAGCCACATGAGCACACAGAAACAGAGGCCACTCAGTGGGTCCTGTCAAACTTTCTGTTTTTTCCTCTTGTGTTTAATTAAGAGACTGGGGGAGGACCAGCCATGCCAAATTAAAAATGGGAGAGTTGATTTAGCTTGCACAGGACAGGGATGTCCTAACTGAGGACTTTTGGGCTTACTGGGGAACTGCAGATTTATTGAAATATCCCTGGAATGAGTTCAGATGCAGGTCAGGCAGACAATAGCCAGAGTGATACAGATGTCCCCAGCAAACAGGCAGCTCTCTGGCTTGGGAGCAGTATGTGGGGGATGCCAGCATCAGTTTGCATAGGAACTGCAGAGATTTTTCTGTTTTAGGGGCTGGACCAAAATGTATTTTACATTTTTGCTACATTTGACTGCTCTATTGATACGTGCTAGAATTAAAAATTCCCCAGAAAGATTCTTTGTTAGGCAGCAGTTTGGAGCACCTGGTACCAGATCAGTGCTGTCACAGCCAAACAAAGTGAAGCAGGTAACAGGTCCCAGATTGACACACTTTTCTCAACTGGGTCAATATTTCAGTTTTGTTGGGTTTTTTTTGTTGTTGTTGTTGTTTTTTTGTTGTTGTTTTTTTGTTGGTTTGGTTTGGTTTGGTTTGGTTTGGTTTGGTTTTGGTTGGGTTTTTTTGTGTTTTTGTTGTTGTTTTGTTTTTTGTTTGTGGTTGGTTTTTTTTTTTCTGGAGGAGTAACTTTATCCTGGCAGATTTCAGATCTAGTAAGTCATCATGTGTCCACAGCTCTTCATAGGCAGTGTGAGGGTCACAGAACTGTTAGGAAGATTCTTGCCCTGTCCCCTGCTCAAAGCTTATTTGTGCATCTGGCCAAAGCAGAAGTTGTGTAGCCAGAAGATGCACTGTGTTGTGTTTTCCACTCAGTGGACAGAAACGTGGCTGTTGTGCTTTGTCTGCTTTGCATCTGTTCTGCAGCAGGGTGAGCTGGAGCTGTGGCAGGTAGGAGATGCTGTAAACTCCATCCAGCCTTTGCCAGAGTTCAGACTGAAGATGAAGTTGCAGAGCAGAGCTTGGTCTGTGGATCAGTGATACAATATTCTGGGCTTCCCTGCTCCTTAAAGGCCCTAAGTGGTCAATATGTTTTTCTAGACATTAGACGTATTTCAGGAACACTCTATCAGAATTCATGCTGTTCATATATCAGGTCTAAGAATCACTGCTGCAATTCCCACATCCACTGTCTGGAACTTTTGTTTGGGAAGTAAAGAATTAAAGAAACATTACTCTCTAATAAGCTTGGCAAGGCAGAAAAGTTACTAGTGCTGTTTGGATAAACCTCTGTTTGTGTCCTGGAATCATAGGGATAGTAATGGCAAAAGTTCAGGAGACAAGGATTCCAAGGGGTCCCAAAGCAACAGAGTTCTTATTCCTGTTCAGATCAAAGGTCAATCATTCTGCTGAGCCAAAAAGTATTTCTGGAGACAGAGTTCTTCTTCTGTAAGAGCTTTGCTCCCAATCCACAAGCAAATGAAGTTCCAGACGCAAATTGGCATGGAAAATAAGGATAAGCCATCTAGATCTGAGCTTTGGAAAATGGGAAGTCTTTATATCATGTCTTATTTCTTCCAGATCCTTCCTACCCTGAGGAGCATCCTTTGGAAGGACAGTCACAGGACTTAATGCTGTCCTTGTAGAATTACCTATAGCATGCTGACTGGTGGTGTGGGATACTATTGCAAATCTCTCCTCCCAGTGGCCTTATCAAAATTCAAACAGTTCTCTGAAAATCTGGCTGGATGGTGAAGGATTATCTCCATAAACTCATCACCCTGGGGCCCACGATTACACCGCACGTGTTCAGTACTAATTGACCAAGTTAGATGGGGGGAGAGTCTTGTCTTTGTGCCAAGAGATCCAAATCATAATTAACAAAGAACTAGAATCCCTAAAATAAATTTTTCAAGCATTTCTCAGCACCTTTGTTAGTCTTATGTTATGTTGTACTGATGCCAGCAGACTTGCCCCAGGCCACACAGAGAATCAAAAAGTCCTGACTGGAAGTGTCCCAGTGCATCTTGCAGTTGCCTCTTTTATGTCACGAATGGGGTTAATGAGCTGTTTCTAAAAATACATTAAACCTTTCCTCACCAGTAAAAGGCAGGATGCTCTCCTGGTCATGCAGCATTCCACCAGAGCCAGCAGGATCACTCAGGAGTGGTGTGGTCCAGCTTTCTGGCTCCTATCAGAGGATTATGATTTAAATGGGATCAAGGACTGAGTCTTTGAGTCAGAGAGCTGGATACAAGAGCTGATCATTTTTATGACTCTTACCCGGGGCAACCCATCTCCTCAAACCCAGCATCCTGCACATTAGCTTAACTCTGATAATCTTCTAGAGCTTTAGCAGATTCACAGGAAGGGATGGACCTGGAAGGGTTCCTGGAGGCTGTCAAATGTGTATCCAGCGGTTCCATTGCACCGAGCTCCAGTGCATCTTCCCCAAATCTGTTTCAAGTTGTTTTTTTTCAGGGTCAGTGGAACACAGTATAAATCGCAGCTCACTCAAGTCCTTCAGGCAGAGAATTTGGGGAATACATATGGAAGTACTTTTGCCTGGTGTTCTCTACTCTGCACCCCTCCCAAACAGAACATACATTTGTGTTGCAGTATAAAAGGGAAAAACCTCCGAGCCTGGAGTAATGTATACAATTCAATAATACATGAAATTCAAAGCCACACATTAATCACATTCATGTTTAACTTTCAGATGTAAAGCCCTGCAGGTTGGCTGGCCTTTCTTCTGCTAAGTGGAAAGGGGCATTCCAGCCTTTCCACCCAGAGTTCAAAAGCTGCCTCGGGTAACAAGTGCAATTGACTTTACAGATCTCGTTGTATTCTCCCTTTGGGGCACAGAGAGAAGCTACTGCACGGCTTGGCCCCTTATCAGGCTGTTCAAAGGCAGAACAGTTTGGATAGCAAAGGTTTGGCAGGTCACTGTGAGGGGCTGCTTGCAGGTTCAGGAGGCCAAGACTGGAAAAGTGATGATGCTGCAAGTCAGAATCCAGCTGCACTGGCAGGTCTGGGCAGGAGGAGCATGTTACAGAACAGTCTCTGCTCTCCTTTCCTCCTGCCACCATCCAGTTCCAAGCCCCTTGTTTTCATTAGTGTTAGCTCATTTGCAGGTCTTTGTGAACAGCTTTCCACCTTGGAGAGCTTGTCCTTGATGTGCCCTTGTGTTAACTTTTCTTGGTGCTTTCCTCTGTCCAGGATTGACTCCCTTATCCCAGTTCTGCAGCTTCCTCACCTCTGGCTGTTCAGACCCCTGTTCTGCCCTCCCCTTGCAGTCTCTAAGTGCTGCTGCCTGTGCCTTTATCCTCCCCACTTCCAGCCAGCCTAGCTTTCCAGGGCTCCACAGGGAGCAAAGCCTATTCTGCCATAGGAACCTGCCTACTTGCTGATCTCTACACTGGCCTTGCTTATGAACCAGTGGGGTTCTGTGGCTAACCAGAGAATCCGTTTATTGCAGTAGCTGATTTGCATCAGGTTTGTAGTCGTGGGTGATCCATCATAGCAAGATGTGGCAGTAGTGACAGTGGTGTTGTGGCTGCAGATATATTGGAAGTAGTTTCAGGTGGATCAACTTGGAGGTTGGTAGCCGTCCAGTTGTGGTATTGTGGAGATTAAGACAGGAAAATCCTCACCAGAAACCTGGTAAATAGCAATTAATTGACAATATTTTGGCCATCAGGTAGTTTAAAATGCATCCCCAGAGCTATAATGAAATGTTCTCCTGCTTCCAAATCCCAGTGTGTCACCTCAGGTAAGATCTGAACTTAAGATGTTCTGTCTGAACAGGGGAGATGCAACGAACATCCTAAGAGTGCTTATAAACATCCCAGTAAACAGGATATGGTTCAGACTTCAGAAGTAAACACACTCTGTGAGTCAGTGGGAGTACCCATCACCAGCAAAGGAGCCTGAACTTAGAAGCTAAATGGTCTAAATTCCTGAGAGTCCAAAGGTTGTACACAGTGGAATGAAATGCCAAGTTCTGCAAGCATATCAGAAGTATAATGTTGGATTAAGATATATATATATAGTGATGACCTCTTGCTGGTGGGTCATCCAAGGACATTTGCTGTGCTAAACAGCTTCTGATGGTGCAAATCAGTAATAGTCACCACAGTGGTGGAAGAGTTTGATCCTGTGAAGTCCTCTCCAAAACCTAAACAGGAGAATAAAGAGGTCTTTTAACAGGAGCTGGAATTGAAATGCCTGTTCAGATCAAGTGATCAATTCATCACTCTCTCTTGCAAAAGTGGGGCCTGAGAAGCTGAGTCCACCACCCGAGGAGAAAGGCAGAGTGGCCTGCAGGGATTCCAGGGGGATATAAATCCAGAGGGGCAGCAGAGGGCACGACTCCCCTGTGCTGCCAGCTGCAGAGGGAGTGTTTAATGCACCAACCCTGGATTTAAGTTGCAGTGATAAATATGTGGTGTTCTTGGAGGGCCACACTGGGGTTTACTGAAGCAAATGGCAAAGCTCCCACTCCCTCAGCAGCCCCAGCTCCGGAAGGTTCTCTGTTATGTATTATATGTAGAAAGAGGAAAGTTTCCAACCATCGAGCTTTGATGCAAACAACTTTTCCTATTTATGTCAAAAGGATGAAGTGTGTCCTGCAAGCAACATGCAGAAATTTCCAAAAGCCCAGATTATTGGATAATACCTTGGAGTTGTAGTGAGAGCTCAAACAAATGACTTTCCAAACTTAACTCCCCATCCAAATACAGGGGGAAATGTGGAGCAGGCTTTTCAAAGCCATTAAGCACCCCACCCCCATTTGAAGGGCTGTGTTAACCTGAAATCACCATAAAGCCAAGTGTAATTTAGACAATCCCCAGTGTTTCCTGGCTGGATGTTGCCACAAAGAGCAGCCTTAGCTGGGACACAGTGAAAGATCTCAGGGAAGTTCTGTTGGCTTCAAAAGGACCAGGACTGAGCTCAGCTTCTGATCTAAAGGGTTTGACATGCAGCAAGCATCTGTCAGCTGCCCAATAATAACTTGCTGTTGCTATATTCTGACCCTGGGACTCTCCATGATAAATGGAAAAGGATTAGATTGAGTGTTTTTAACTTGTGAGAAAGTTACTCCATATTTGTAAAAAAACCCCATCCCTGAGTTACATGAGTGTGTGTGTGGACTGAGAGAAGCTTGTGCCATTGCAATCACTTGTTTCTGTCACAGGACTGTGAGACAGCAATTTCCACTTTTTCCCATCTTTTTTTGTCTTTCTGCTGTTTCCTTTTAATTGCTATTTTCCTTAACAGAAAAGGGATTTCTGTTATGGCATTCCTAGGCCAGAAATGATGCCCATATACTCTTTGTTTTCCTGAGTGATGAAGATCAGCTGTATCACAATGCCCTGAGGGAGCAAGACTTGCTGGTTCTCTCAGCTTTGACTAACACTATGCATAGTGCAGCTTTTGTTTACATCTGGAAGAGTTGGATGGATGCTCACTCAGCCACTGGATGCTCCTGGCCTTTAAGGTGGGTTATATTTGGAAGGTGTCTTTATTATCAGCCAGACTGATCCAACTTCTGAAAATTTGTCAAGCACCTTCTGGTTCAGACCATGGGAAATGTTCATGAACTAATGATGGGAAACATCCAGCTCTTTCATACCACTTTTGCTTATAAAATATCATTTATTCATGTAAGGAAGTGTCAAGTTTTAAGTGAGACCCAAGCACACAAAATTCTGCTTGTGATGTTGCAGAAGCTGTGGTGGCTCCTGAGAAAGGCCAGGAGGGATAAAGCGTTTCCCAAAGCCTGGGAAGAGCAGAGGTGGCTGGGATGCCTATGGAGAGGATGGACTGGGTCTCACTGCCTCCAGAGCTGTGTGTTGGAGTCCTGCTGAACCTGCTAGTAGGTGGAGTGGGGCTTCCTGGTGGTGCTGCAGGTAAGTTCTGTCTCTCAAAAGCCTAGTTAGGTGTCAGAGGTGCTCTCTGCAGAGCCACCTACCTGGTGACATCCATGGCACGTTCACCCAGTGGGGTGTCCTGAAGGGAGGTGTGTTCAGGGTGGCTGTGGCATTAGCTCTGTTCTGGCAGGAACCAGCTGTTGGATGAGAAGGCAGCAGGAGCTGGCACATTTAGTTCTAAGTTTCGAATTAGTGGACTGCAAGAAGTACAGTTCCCATCATACAAGGGGAAAACTCAGAAAGGAACATATTTTTTTTTTGGTTCAATGGGTAGGAGAATGAAACTTCTGTGACTTTTAGAGAGGAGAAACCAGTGGCTCTTTGCTTTAGAGCAAGGAAAAGGTGACTTAGAGCTTCTAGAAAGCTGCATGGTCTTCCTTGGGTGAGGCTGCCCTCTGGCTTCAGGACAGTGCTCTGGCCTCAGAGCAGATTTGCTCCAGTTTCCTAAATTGTTAAAAAAATAGTTGTGGATATTCAGAAAAAGCCTGGAGTTAATGGGAGGCATCAGGTTATATCCAAAAGGACTTTTTATTAGGAAGCAATGCCTGATGACAGACTTGCAGTCACTCTTCAGTTCATATGGTGGCAAACCCATATTTTAGCCACAGTGCAGGCAGCAGATAGTTTGTAAAAAGATTCAGTAACTTAACATGATCTTACTTGTATAGAACTTGCTGTTCTTTGATCCAACTAACTCAATCCAGGAGGGCTTTAAAAGGAGAGAAATAAAGTGTTTCTAATTAAAAAGCTGAAAAAAAGCTTTCAAGAAAAAAAGCCCAACCCAACCAAACAAACCAAAACCAAACAGAACATCAACTGTAGACTTACTTCATTGTAAAAGTTCCCTAATTCTCCCCATGTTTCAACATAAAAGGTGGATCCGTGGCCAACTTGGAATCACTTGGCTACTGGCCCACCCGGGTGGGTAAGGAGCCAGTTGGTGCCCTCCCTGCTCCTGTGCTGTGCCACAGCCTGGCAGGAGACAGCTGGATGAGCGGGAACTGCCCAACGGCCAGAGGCAGCAGTTGTTGGGTGCCACTTTTACAGCTGTTGGATGTTTGAATTTGGGGAAGGAAAGGCAGGCTGTGATTTGAAGATGAGGATAATTCCAGCCCTTTAGTGCCTGGACAGGGGAGTGACGGGGAGTGAGAGAGTCCCTGAGATTTGCCACTCCTGCACATGCTCCTTCCCGACGGCTTCTCAGGGTGAGGAGGCAGGAGAAAGGCTTCTTCTTCTTCTTCTTGTGAAATCTTTGGGGGGGAGAAGCCTGTATGAGATTTCGTAAGTAGGTTTAGGTCAGGGCAAAACTTATTTGATCTCGAGTTTCACTGCAATTTCCATCATTTTCTCTGGCATCTGGTGCCCATTTATAAGGTATAAAATAAGGAATCACTTAAAAGCATGCGCAAGCAAATGTGAAATTTGTGCTAGAACAATGCACTTGGGGATTTTAATACAGTAATTGACCCCTTCCGTGTTTGTCTGTCTAATGCTCACTTTGTTCTCTCTGGATCTCACAAGATATTGAATTTACTGGCTAGAGAAGGGCTGCAGACTAGAGAAAGCAAAAAATTTGCTGAGAAAGCAGAAGAAGAGGTTAGTGGAAAAATCTTGTTTTCTCTGGGCATATAGTACTTATTCTCCTTGTGATCAACACCAGATACTCTCCAGCAATGGGTTCTCATTTTTCATTCCACCCTGAAAATCTTCTTCTAACCAGAACTGTCATGTTTTACAGATTTGATAAAAAAATCAGAGTGCCATAGAATCCATTTCAGATAAGAGCAGATCAGGACTGAAAACCTCACAAGCTCCCAGCTACCAGAGAGATTTAGACCCTAAGCTGTGTCTTGCTCTTGTTCTGCATGTTTGTCATGCTGGAGGGTGTTTATTTTTTGCAGGTAGATGATGAATTTGTAATGGGAAGGAAAGGTGGTGAGGATTTTGTGTCTGGGAGGGGGAAATGATGGGCATCTGACTTCTGGGTGAATCATTGTGCTCAGCACAAACCCAATGGTCAGTACTGCAGCCCCCTGTGCTTCTCTGTGACACGGGTACTGTGAAACCTGCCTGATGCCACCACAGCTGCTTCTTTGGACCAGAGCATGCCACTGTTTCTCGCAAATAAGAATTTTACTCCCTACATGTCTGGTCTTATGCCTCAGCACCACGAGAGAGCTTCTGATGTTCTTCACTGGACTGTTCTGAAAGATAAAATGGAGACAAGAGCCACAGTCTCAGTGGCATCTTTTCGGTGGTGGTGAATTCTCATCTGCATCTGTTGGTCGTGTCCTGTCATCCCAGACTCTCCCAGCCAAATCTCTGTTCTGTGTGAGACTACTTCAATCATTTCAGTAGTCTCTATTCTAACTCTTAGACTCATTCTTAGTTCTCCAACTATTCTAGCTCCTCAGATGCCAAGCAGCCATTTGGATCCTGCAACTGTGCTTTCCTTAGGCTGGCAGAGCAGGTTGCTGCCATGGCCTCATTCCTAGCAGTAGGAATGCTTTGTTGTAGCCTCCCTGTTTCTCAGCCTTTTAAGTTTCACCTGTCCCCAAGCATTCAGCAGAGGAAGGGTTGCATAGCCAGGCCCCAGTGCAGGACACCCATTTGTCTTGCTTGGAAATCCTGAGTTACAGGTCTGATAATTGTTTCATTCAGCATTCAGCTGGACGCTGCAGTGGAGCCTACCAAGGTGGGCCTGTGCCCCTCTGCTGCAAACTGCCCCTGGGGGAGAGTTGGTGCTCCTGCATCACATACAGACTGTGTTTGCAAGGGTCCAGCAGGTCTCAGAGTGAGGAGGAGGTTCAGCTGAGGGCAGTGTGTCCCTCCAACCTTCTGCACCAGCTCCAGCCTCTTCCTCAGGAACCCAGTTCAGAAAAGATAGAGATTTGCTGGAGAGAGTCCAATGCAGGGCCACCAAGATGATTAGGGGAGTGGAGCAT
>JAOEGS010013832.1:162358-184661 GCA_025447755.1 Corythornis vintsioides | reverse complement strand
AAGAGAAGAGAAGAGAAGAGAAGAGAAGAGAAGAGAAGAGAAGAGAAGAGAAGAGAAGAGAAGAGAAGAGAAGAGGTGCCCTTGAGGGAGAAGGAGACAGGATATTAGGGTCGGAAGTCCTGGGGAGATGGAAGACTGTCAGAAGACATGACTGGAAGGGTCCCAAAGACATTAAGTGTGGGGAGATTTTCTCTGCATCTGTAGATGAACAGGAAGGTATTTTGTGTGGCTGGTGTCCTGTCAGCTCCTTATAACCAAGTTCAGGCACCTCTCCAGAGCCTGTCAGGAAGAAGAGGTTTCTCAATCAGTTGTTTGCACTGAGCAGTTCTGCTGCACACCCCATAGGTACAAGACACTCTTAGGTTAAGTTGTTTGACGCATCTCTGCTGATCCACATCCCATCTCCACTCAAGATCATTTTTGTCCCGAGGGAGACACAGCTCATCATGATCAAAACAAGTGTTATTTCAGAAAGAACAAAACAAGAACGAAGCAGGAAACAGTTCCAGTAAAGGGCGTTAAATCTGAGGAGGAGACTCACAGTCCCAGGGTATCCCATTGCTCCCAGGGTGTGCTGTGGTCAGTCAGCTTTGCACTGGCCAGGCAAGTGCCAGTCGAGCTGATGGGTTGTACCAGTGCAAGAAAGAAACACCTTGTGTGGTGCTGGGAACTCCCAGTTTAGGTGCCTGTGCACAGACAGGTGGTGTGTACAGGCACAGTTAGGTGAAGGGTATTTTTCTATTCTGCACTTGGATGGAAACACTGTGTAGCATTCTTTACACTGGTGGGAATGACCTGTGGTCTCTGCTTTTCCATTCAGCCTGCTGTTTATTGCTCAGAAACAATGGAAATCGCTCCCATTTAAAGCGTTTGCTTATCTTAAAACCAAGACCCAATCAAATAGGAACTCTTTGAAAGAAGTTTTCAGCAATAATTTACTTCACTATAATATGAACAAGCTTGAACTGAAACTTTTATGACCTATGACTTGTCAGATTTTTCTTCACAGACCTTACCCTTTAGCATGTTTTTCATGATGATACAAGCCAATCTGTTTATTATTTTCAATTTTAAAAAGTAAAAAAGTATTGCATCCTCATGAAAATTGCTCCATTGTTGGGCTCTTTGAGTGGTCAGTGTAATATATCATTGTTTAATCTGGCAGAACTGTCTATTTATAAGCTAGTATGTGTCAAACCATTCTTTTGGCAAAACTGGGAAGACACCTGGTTTAGTTTAGATTCCTCGCTCTGTAATTCCAAACATTGCTCAGTCCTCTTGGATTGAAAACACAGGCTGGGATCCAGCCTTGAGAGTGCTGCTGTCATTCACAAGATGCTCAAGGGCCTCTGCTCTCAAGGTTCATGAGATCATAAATTCATTTTTGATTTTTCTTTTTTCATAGTTCAAGTGCAGGCACAAACCCAAAGCAGGGCACATATTAAATACAAGTAAGGTGCAGCATTTGCTCTTTTGGTGGGGGGGGGAGGTTTGTCTCTACTGACCAACAGAGGCAGCAACAAGGCAGCTCCTGAAAGCTTGCTGATGAGATCAAGAGAGGGTCATCTTTGCAGAGCTGGCCAAAAACTTGGAGAAAATGCACAACCCTAGGCCATGCTTGGGAATAGGAGTTGGCAACATTCTGAGTTTAAGGGAGCTGATGATTGACTCGCTGTTGAAAGGCACTACTCACTACCCGTGCGGTGATGGCTTTGCAGAGGTGTCTGCAGTTTACTGCTTCCCTCTCATTAGAGCTGATGCACAACAGTCCTGTATTTTTCCCCCTTTGAGTCGGCTGGATTAGACAGGATTCTGGAAGTGCATCGTTGCTCAGTTGTCAAGTTCAAGAGCTTATATTGATGGATTCATATTGTTTACAACTGTAATTGTTTAGAGATCTGATAAAGGGCGCTGGGATCATCACTGCCTAGTGGCTGGTGTGCTGAGAGTTGTGGTGGGCTCAGCACTGACAGAAATGCTTTAGTAAAGATGAGAAAGAAGACAAGGAGAAAGAGAGGAGGGTGAAATGTAACAGAGAGGTGAAGAACCTGAGCATGTGCTGTGTTTCTGGTTAAACCAGTGACCCTGGTCCTTGCTGCCCACTAACATCATTGCATCATTGCTGTGTTCAGCCTTTAGCAGGCTTTGTTTGCCCTCTGTGGTGGATCTTCTCTCTTCTAACTGAGAAAGAGCCCTTTGCAAGGAGCTGACCAGTTGTCTAAATAGGTTCCAGCTCCTCTTGATTATTTTCTCTTCATCCTCCTGGTGAGGGAGATAGGTGGTCTGGCAAACAGAGTCCACATGAAATGGTTCATGCCTAGAGCAGCTAAGGAAAACTATGCTTTGAGCCCAACTTATTTTTCATAATTTATTTTGTAATGTAAGCCCATGCAGTAGTTTAAGAAAAAAATTATTTTAAGCCTTAAAGGGCAAAGGACTTGTATGTTTAACCACTGGCTAAGTTTGACTTGACTACACTGAAGTCAGCAATGACTGTTACCTCAGTGACCTCCTATCTCCTACTAGGCACCATCCTTCTGTTTCTGCAGCCTGTATTTAGACACTCCCAGTAATCCATCCTTGACAGGGCTCTGTGAAGAAAAGATAGATCTTGGTTGTGAGTGGATGAGGGGTTTTTAGTGGCAGCTGAACACTTGCTAGTGTAGTGAGCAACTCTGTGTTTCTGCTGTGTGCTAGTCACTCGGCTGTGCACTGAATGGGGTTGGGCACCCAAAACCAGCACTGCCATCTTTCAGAGAGACTGCCAAGAGGAATATAAAAAAGAAAGGGTGTCTGAAATATCTCCTCTTGCATTACTTCAGGATGCCTGAAGGGCCTGCAGGCCAGATTCAAGCAGCTCAGTGAGGCTGGGGCGTGTGGAGGGCTGTGTGGCTCTGCTGGAAGGCAGCAGAGGGTGACAGCAGTGCCAGCCTCCTCACACACTCCTCACGGTGTCCTGCCTGGTGAAGACATTGGCCCAGAGGGTTCTGACCCACCTCTTTCTATCTCATACTGGAAGATACTTAGGGTGAGGGAAGGGGATTCTCCAGCTTTCCTGTTGAAGCTATTGGGCCAGAGGGAACATGACTGGAGCCACAGAAGATATTCTGTTGTTTTCCAGTGGTTCCTGTTCTAAAACTCTGAACATATTTCACTGGTGGCTGTTTAATGGGAAATTCAGGAGCCGTCTAGTTACACGGGGTTTGTGTCTTGGATTCTGGTATCTGAAATTCATCCAGCTTGCAGTGTAGGTACCTAATTGCTTTGCTGGATCTGGCCCTAAATATTTCTTCTGCTCAAAATATGAAGTGTCATCTTCCTGTTCATGGAGCATCCATTCTGATAAGGCCATTCCTTTTCTTAGTTGTCTCATAGCACTTCCAGGCTACCTAAATTAATAGAAGTTACATGGCTATGAATGACAAATACCTTCCTTTAAAACCAGGCAACAGCTGTGCCAGCCCAGTCTCTGGGTACGTAAGCTAAGAACCTAGAGAAGGTAAAATAAAACAAAACATTATTATCAAGATTCAGTAAAGGGGCTACATTTTCTGCTTTTGCATTAGACATTCATTGCTGTAACTCTTGAAGAAGCAGCAGGATAGAATATCCCCCATTGTATCCCCACTATACCACTTCTTTGAACATACACTGTCTTTGAGCTGTTACCCAGTGAGAGAAGGCAGGATGTTGTGGATTGGAAGCATTTCATACTGTCTCTATGTGGACTGAGAATTCAATCCTGGAGACGGGCATTTTCATTTATTTATTTTTTCCTCTGCTAGTAGATCACTGTAGAAGCAGCACTTCCCAGCTTCTGGAAAACCAATGAAAATTGTAAGCATCTTATAGAGTTTTAAAATGTAATATTTATTTTTTAAACAGTTCTATCCCTGTGTCCAGAGCCTGAGACAATTGCAGAGTTTAGATTAACATTCCTTAATAAATGAGAACACCTTGAGCTATTAAACTCTTACCAGACTGTCCTTGAAGGATGTGAATGTCCTGCTGTTTCCTGTAAGGGATGGTATTTTATTTCTTTTTTTGCCAGTTTTCAAGATCCCAAATCTTTTATTTTCCAAACCTTGGATTTCTGGAACACATTGTCACTGTTACCACTAAAAACCTAGTATTTTGTGGAGACAGTGTGCCAGCACTTACCCAACCCTTAGAGCAGGTTAATTGTACCAGGAATACAACTCAGAGTACCTACATCAGGCTAAGAATGTGTTCTTATGCAGTCAGTCGCACAGCTTTGTTCTGCTCTCTTAACACTTCTGGCTTCTCTGCTTTCTACTTCACCTTTCAATTACAACTGGTGAGCTCAATCTTCTGTATTTTCCTTAGCACCATAAAGGTAAAGAAGATACAGGCTGTTGGAACAACTGAGTTATTTTGTCTTCCCTATGCAAGATGGAATCCTTGCTGCTTCTTGGCTGAGCCCTGACACTGAGCTCTGCTTCCAGTTGTGTACATCTCACAGTAAAAGCTGTGGCCCGTTGCAGTGGTGGAGGCAGAGATGTGTTTTATGAGTGTGTTGTACAAAACACCACAAGCGACTAGATTCTGATTTTTGTTTGGTGGTAATCTTGATCAATAGCAGCTAAATCATTTACAGAAGAAAAAGAAATGGGAGGAAAATTTCACATTTATATTCCAGCTGTGCAAAGGGATCTTGGGTTTTCCCCCATCCTCTCCTCCCAGAGCTTGTCAGCAGTAGGAATTCACAGTAATAAAAGCCAGACTTATTTCCAATGCAGGTGTTTCTGGAGGGATTGTAATCTTTCTGGTGAACTGCATTTGCAAGAGAGCTCATCATTACAAGCAAAGCAACAGTTAGGAAGGAAGGTGCCCCTAAAGCTGTGAACTGGCAATTAAAATCACATTATACGCTTTGAGCACGGGGAGTTTAGAAATGCAGTACTGATACATCTGAAGATGTCATTATGCCACCAACATCTTTGAAGCCCACAGCAGCATAATGGGCTGGCAAAGGCAGAGGGGCCCAGTGAGATTAGGTAGTGCTGAAATCCAGCTTTTGGAGATTAAGCTGCATTACTAAGATCAGGGGCCCTTATCAGCCTGAGTCCCAGCAGACTGCCCTGAGTCTGCCCAAAGTCATCAGGGAAATGTCTGAAGAAAAGTAAAGTGCAGATCTTGTGAAAATAACATTTTCCTGCTGTGAAAGTCCCTCAGATGACAGCCTTGGAGACCAGGGCCTGGATTCCTCATGCAGAGCAGCAACATAAGGTTTGGTACTTTAGGAACTGAGTGACTTCATGCTGTATTTGGAACAAGAAGTTTTAATTGAGAGGGAAATTAATTAACAGTTGCTAACCAAGGGCACATTTTCTTCTAGCCTCTCAGCCAGGGCATGTGAAATATTTGCAGAGGGTTGTCATTCCAAGCTGAAATTTCAGAGACAGCAGGATAATTTTTCACATGTGAGATGCACAGTGTAACCTACCCAGAGGCTGTCACAGGCATCATGGCCACAGGCTGAGTTGTCACAACAGGGTGGGGCTGGGAAAGGTGGAGTGGACCTCAGCTTCCTGATGGGAACAGTTATCCCTTTCTGCTCCTCCTTGCTGCTGCTTGCAGATCTTATTCCAGATCTTATTTGGTTGCCTGGGACTGAGATTTCTTTCCCCTAATGCTCATCCCTGCAATCTTAACAACATACTGTCCCTACAGCAACCTTCTGAGGTGAGAAGCTACTCCCATACAGTCAGGTGATTATCCAGGACACATGGCAGGATTTGAACCCCTGAGTGCCAGTCCAAGATCCCATTTTTAAGACGATCCACCCTGCAGCCTGCATTGTGGTGTCAAACCAGCTGACACACGGATGTGTGGCACAAACAAACAGTCCATTATCAGCTAGAGACCTGACAGTCCTTTGGGTTTCCCATCAGTACTTGTAGAGAGACAAATGAAAGGAATCTTTCAGTGTCACACAGCCATGACCTCAAGTCAGAAGGCTGTCTCAGTTGTTACTGGAGGAGATCCAGTCATAGAAAGAGGAATTCTTGCCAAATCAGCTAGAGCAAGTTGACTGAAATATGTTTGAACAGACAGATTGTTCAGCCATCTACACAGCTGGCTCAATATAGGAAACAGTTATTCCTGGGTAATTGGAAGCAACTATGTGTGTATGTGTATAAAAATATATTTAACTATACCTATATATTGGATGACCTTTCTAGTTGTCACCATTTGTCTCAGTGAGTTTGAAATCCAAGGGCTGTGGGGGGAATTCCTCAAATCTAGAGATTCAGTGTATTACAGTTAGTACCTGTGCACAACCAGACTAGATCTCCTTTGCTTCACGGTGCACCAGGGAAAGCTGTTTGATTTAGTGAACCTGGCTGCTGAATCCACAGTGGGGTTTCATCCACAGCCAAATACCAGTGCAGAACCAAGGCATGTATTTGTTAGCAAAACATTTCCAGTGCCCTGTTGTGTATTCATCTGCATTCTGGGACTTGGCAGCAGCACCAAAATCTGTATTTGTTTTTGGATACCATGGGAAGATCAATCCCCTGCAAAGCATTTACCCTTCCCTGCCAACCTGACTCTGCTGGCCTAACAGCAGGACACTGCTGCTCAGGACCTGGCCTTTCTAGAGGCCACTGAAGGGTTAAACTGAGCCCCAGGCACTTGTTCTTCCAACATACCCTGCACTCCTCACTCTCCAGGATTTATGGTCATTGAGTCACATGTTAAAAAGATTATTGAAAAAATATGTAAATGAAAGTTAGTAAGTGTGGCAGAGTGGTGTAAAAGCAGAGCTGTTACCAACAGGATGCAAGCTCCACACGAGCTACATTTCTGTTGCTGGAAACATCATCAAAGAGCTTTCCAAGGCTGCAAGGCCCAGATGGATTTTACATCTCTGTGACCAGCCCTGAGCCAAAGCTGAACTCACAGGTGAAGTTGACACCAGAGCACGTGGGGAGGTGCTTGGGTTGCACGTCTGTCCCTCACCCCATCTGTGGTTCTGGCTCCCAGGAGTGGAAATCTCCTCAGAAAGGTGGTTTTGGGAAGAACTTTGCTAGGTTTTGGCCTTTAGGCTGAAAATGCCTATCACAGCTATTCCTTTTACAGGCCCATAGGAGCTTTTCCTCCCCTCCTCTCAAGGCTGCACATCTTCTTGCCAGCAGCCCACGGGGCAGTGCTTTAACCTTCTGGTTTTCTTCCATTGTTGGCAAAGACATTTTTGACTTAAATAGCAAAACACCAGTGCCACAAAACACATCTGCTGTCAGCACCCACCAATGGCTGGGACTTCTGTGGTGAGCAGTCTGGGCACGGGACAGTGAGCAGAAAGAGCAGGACCCCAGGCTATCTGCCTGCCTATCCTCGCACTGCATAGCCCACAGAGGGGGTTCATACACCCAGTACCACACTGGGAGAACCAGGGGCAAGTTTGTGGCTGTACACAAGTTTTCAAGAAAATTTGGGAATGAATATTATTGAAGTGTCAAGCAGTTAGGTGAACTTGAACTGTACCCCACAGAGCCCCCTCCTGAATCCTGTCACAGAGGCCATTGGCGTACCAGGCTAGATCCCATTATGCAGCCTAGAGCTGTAGCCAGAGCACCTACTAAATTTCCTGTCTGCAATGGCAATTGCTCTCCAATTTCCCAGGTGACACCAATCCCTTTTTCATGAAGGCTTTGGGGCTGCTGGAGCAGCTCTGCACTGCTCTGGCTGCTGGGAGGACAACACAGCAGGCCCCGTGCCCAGACCTACGCTGTGCGGGAGCAGGCCAGGGATTCTGCTGCAAGCATTCATCCTCTTGATCAGGAACCAGATGGGCATACTCAAGTCACCTTAAATCTGGTGTTTGGAAACCTCAAACTGAAGCAGCTTTGAAAAAAAGAAGCCCTCAAACAATAACAACAAAGCCAGCATGTGACTAAAAGCTGGAACGAGGCACTGCCAGGATTTCTCTTGGCAACCCGTCATTCTAAGAATCTGCTTCTTGCCACACTTGTGCAAGGCACATTATTGAACACTTCCTGACTATTTGCCCAGGATGCTGGAAATGCTGTCCAAATAGCAGGGTCTTGCCTGCTGCTCTGCTCCATCTGGCTCCATGGCATTAAGCATCACGCCAGAGGCTGAGGGAGTCCCCACAGGCCATGCTCCGGCTGTCAGGCTCTCCAAAGAGCCTGGGTGATGGATGGCAGTGCTAACACTAACCAGCCTGCCTGCCATGCTTCCCAGTGTCCCTCCCCAAGAGCTCTCCTGCTGCCCTGCCTTCCAGGAGATAACCCAGCACAATGGAACATTACCTCATTAGGAAAGCTAGCTCTAATTAGAAACAGACAGAGCATCACCTCCCTTACATTAGCTTGAAGGGTCCACCCTGACACTGGAATTCCTCTTTGGAAGATTAATATCCACACACATGGCAGAGAGTGACGTTTGTAGAAGGAGTCAGTTTGGAGCAAATATTGGATGTGATGACAGTGAGCATCAGCAATCAGAACTAATCACAGGGTCTTCAGATGTTCCTGTCATGCTCAGAAGGGGTTATGTGCAAGTGAGGGGGTTGTGTGAGAGAGATCTCTCCATCTCTAGCTTTGGAGAAATAGAAATTATTTTGTCCAAACCCCATGTTAACACCATACAGACGTATTATTGAGGCCCAGATTCTGTATCACAAGGTATCTGTCAGTACCTAAAGAAACAATGCACCAGCTGAGGAATAACAAACAATTAATGGGACACCCAAGCAGAGCCTTCTACAAACATCCTGTCACATCAGCTCCTCTGTTCCTCCCATTACTGAGTTTAAGGGTAAAGAAAGGCCAGGTAAGAGATGGATTTGCCTGGTCCCTGAATAGA
This sequence comes from Corythornis vintsioides, assembly GCA_025447755.1. Classification (NCBI taxonomy): domain Eukaryota; kingdom Metazoa; phylum Chordata; class Aves; order Coraciiformes; family Alcedinidae; genus Corythornis; species Corythornis vintsioides. The sequence continues at coordinate 175,805 of JAOEGS010013832.1, read as the reverse complement.
TGTAAAAGAAAGGGGAAAATGAATCATGTCCATGAACTCACAGCTCCATTTTCATGGCACTCAGATTTTTCTTCCCTGATGACTCTCTGATTTATTTTAAACCAAAGGTTTTAAGTTCAAAAATGACTTAATTTGGAATAATTTGAAGAGAGCCAGTAGCATGACTTAAGTCACTTGCTACTTATTTTGCCTTTTATTCCTAAAGAATGTTTGGCACAGAGAACTGCCATGATTTCTGCAGAATTCCCATAGCAGGAATGGCCTGACACAATGGAAGCACTTTATACTTCAGGATTTTACTGCCACCACCTGACTGACAAATCTAAGCCCCCCCAGGCAATGAGCACTGCCCATGACAGCAGCTCAGGCTTCAGGGTGCTCATCCCAGGGTGCCCATCCTATGCTGCCCCTCAGGTAGCCTGATGCAAGCAGTTGGATTGTCTGCTGGTGTAACAAAACCTGTTTCCACCCTCTGGAATCATTCTCTGATTATATGAGTCCATCATGTGGATCAGTTTCCTGGGGTGATTTGGCATCCCACCACTCCCAGCAATGCTACTGCCTTCAGTCTGGCAGGTGGGATAAGTGAAAAAAAAACAGTTTACAGCACAATTTCACTGGGTTCTCAGAGCCATAACTGACCTTACAGCTCTATATGGACTCCCATCCCTCCACTTCTGGGGGTGTACAGACTTGCAGAAAAATTCTTTTAATTCATTAAATATTCTCCTCGTTTTGAGTAGGACCCAGAACTCTTCATGAATCTCTAAAGTGTTCTAAGTTTAAAAACACAAAACAAACCCAGGCAATAAATTGCTTTTTCAGTTTGCTTTTGAATAATCTGCAATAGTCATAAAATCAAAGAGGAAATAATAAAATCCCATAGTCACACATATTAATAACCAAGTGGAAATGGCTTTTTAAAAACTCTCAACCTCAGTCTGTGCTGAATCTTTGGGAGTTCCTTAACAGATGTAAGTGGCAAAAGTTCTGGTAGAGCAGAGAGCAGAGTTCTCTGCCTCATTGGTAAGACCCACACCTTCATCCTGAAGCTGCCTAGTTCCAGATTCTCACCCTCCCTTGCAGACAAGGAGAGAACTACAAATGGAACTGCTTGCAGCTGTGGAAACTGCTGAAGGAGGTGGTAGAACTTGCTGGTCTCAGAGTGTTCAAGCAGATGAGTTTATCTGGCACTGTAAGTATCACATCTGTCCCTCAAAAATACAGGTGTCTAGTTTTCAAATTCTCCTTGAGCTAAACTCTTGCTCTTCTCTCCCATTCTGCCCATCATAACCTTTGTAGCCATAATACAGCAGCTCTGAAAACATCCTGCTCCCTGGAACTAGGTCATCTTCCACCAGTCTACTGCTTTATGTGCCAGCATTTGATGAGAGCTTTTAATCAAGACATTGTTTCTTCTTTGCTTCATCAGTTACTCTGGTAGATAATTTAATATTTTTTTTTCTCAGTAAGTTAATACAGTACAAAACGACATTCCTTCAGTGCACCATTTTCCAGGCAAGCATTTTAATTGTGCTCAGCTCCTGGTACACTTGCCCCAGAGCAAGCACCTAGGTTCTGCACCTACAGCACACTTTACATTGCAGAATCTTTTACAGTTGTCACCTTTTCAGGTGACTCTGCAGTAGCAGACCCCCATAAACTGTCCCAGCACCACCCAGTGGATTTGCATTCTCAAAAGAGCTTTCAGAAGGGCTGGGGCAGCCACAGCTCAGGAGTATCCTACCCACTGATTATCTTCCTGCTGATCATCATCTCATTGCAGTAGTCCTCAAGAAGCTAGTACAGTGTGTCAGCACATCCTTGTTGTGCACAAGGGGATGTGATGAGAACTAGAGAGATCAAACAAAACCCAAGTTGGTTGCCAGCTGTTTCCCCACAGTAGCCCAAGGAGGATGCACTTTTCTCCAGAGAGGAGTCTGGCAAATAATGCCAGGTGGCAGGTCATCTCATTGAGATCTGTCCTGGCAAATGCAGATGTTGGGAACAGCTAAGGTCTAATGCACCAGGAGACAGTGTTTTTATAGCTCTAGTTACTTCACTCCTCAAGGTAATTGGTTTTAGCTGAAAACAGTTACACTCCCTCATGCCTGCTTCTTGGCAGACCAGGCAGACACCTGCACTAACTAACCAGGGCTTTTTACTTTTTTTTCTATTTTTTTTTCCTTTATGCTCTGTTAATACATTAGGCTGCTAAGCAAGATCCAAACTTCTAGGAATTCTGTATTAGCAAAGCCTGCAGAAATTCTGATTATCTGTAAATGAGTAAACTGTAAACTCTCACTTGAGCCTCTGACACTTAAAGCAGTGCCTGATGCATTTGGTGCCTTGGTTGCCCTGTAATGCTGCATGAAGACTTGTCAGTCACTTCAAGCTTGTTTCTAACAGGCAAACTGCCTGCTCCAGAACATTACAGCAGGAACTGCTCCACCCAGCTTAGAAGGCTTGTTTGAATGCAGACACTGCTGTTCAATTCCACTGCCATCTGAGGCCTTTAAATAACGTCAGACTTGCAAATGGGGCTGAGCAGAGAATGTTTCTTATTCTCTACAAACTGGGAATGTCAAGTTTTTTCCCTGCTGAGAGTCATTACAAAACCAGCACCAGCTCACAATAGGCTAAAGCTATTCCCCTGAGGTGTGGTCAATCCCATCTTCCATCCCAGCCAGCCTCGCTCGGGATATTCGGATTTCTCTTGGCATTAGGTAACAGACAAACTTCTGAAGAGTTTGCACTAAGACATTTTCCAGCAGAAGACATGTCAAAATGCTCCTAACCAGACCTTACAACAATCAGTCACATGTTCTGGGAGGCTGAATGGTTAATTCCAGCTTCTAGTTGTGTTGCAGGCAGGATCTGCCACAGCTGGGACTGGTTAGATGAGAAACTTGAGCCTGGCGATGACACTTGCAGGCCTAAACATTAGCCTGGGCTAATGACAACAGATCTCCCTCCTCTCAGCACCAAAGGTAACAATCCTAATAGTCTGGGATGTCTCCTGCTCATTTGCAGATCCAGGGTGTCTCAGGCTGTGCTGCACAAACCCCCAGCACAGACTCAGTTGTGCTCTTCACTTGCATCGAGCACTTGGGCACATTCTTGACCTCAGTTTCTCACTGCTGCTTAGACTCCCTATTTTCATGCTAACTTTCCATTCCCACAATCCCCTTCCAGAGGGGAAAGGACTCTTAATTCCCCACAAGCCCTCCAGAACATAAACACAACGCTAACCTTCAGACAGAAGAATTTATTTGCCTAAGAAAGCTTTTCCAGAGAATGAACTAGTTCCTGACTGTAGAATTAGAGTTTAGCCATATAAACTCACTTTGGGGTCTGTAGTACAGGATATGAACATGAATGAAACATTAAAAATATGAGTTGAGAATAAAAGCTCTCCCTAAATCTCCCTTATTGTATAAGCTGCTATGAATTAAAGCCCTTTCAGCCTGATTTTTAGTCATCAACATAATTATTTAGGAACATTTTCCAGACCAATGTTTTTTACAAGTATTTTAACAACCTGCAAATCAGGAAACTGTAAATCAGTGAAATGAACTGAAATCAGCAATCAGAAGGCAGGAGGCCCCTGTGACAGCATGCCATGAATAGCAGCAGCTCAGTCTGGCTTGCAAACACTGGAAATGGTTGCTGCAGGTAGGCCTGAGCTCAAGGCCACTGGAGCCTGGAACTGGGCAAGGCTGGGAGTTCAGCTGCCATGCTGTGAGCCACAACATACTTGGATCCTGCTCCAAAGATGGGGCATAACAACACCTTGGGTTGGATTCTCTCCTTCCTCCTCTCCAAGCAGGACATACTTTGAACCGAAAGCCCTTTGTGAGCTTCTTCCTTTCCTTGAGCAAATCTGGGCTACTTCACTTTCTTGTCACAAGCTTGAGGGAGTAGATTTACCAGCTTTAGAAAGAGCAAAGCTGAAGCTTACTGCCAAAGCATCACAGCTGTATGCTCTCTAGAGGTGCATTCCATCAGCCTGGGCCAGCCCTACTTCAGAGCAGAATAGAGAACCCTGTTTGATGGGTAAGTGCAGCCTTAGTTTACCTGGAAAGGTTTTTTGTAGCCAGCTGGGACAGTTTATTCACAAGTGTTGAACACTGGAAGACTCTAATTCAGCCTTTGCAACTAAGCTTGAGTGGCAGCCCTTGGAGTCAGTGATCAGCAACCTGTTTGAAAGGCAGATGCTTAATCTTTGATAAAGGATTCATGTGCCAGGAATCAAAATCACTCCTGTCCCATGCCCAGTGACATCTCAGAAGAGTGAACCAGTTCAGTCCCTGCTCTGTTCTGTCTGGGAGTCAAGTGCAGTGATTAGTGGCTTTCCTAGGAGCAAGTGACAGCATATAGATGTTTAAAGGTGAAACCTCACATTCCATGCCTCTAAAATCTTCTCTTATTGAGACAATGACAGGCACAGGAGACTAAAAGTTGCCCCAGCTCAGTGAGATGTATAGATATATTTTCCACAAGCTCCTAGCCCGTGAGTGTCTCAAATACAACACAGACCTCATCCTGCAAGGAGAGTGGGAAAGTAGATTAAACCTCAGGCCTGGTCTTCATTTTTGCCAAGTCCACGGTGCCCTGGCTGAAGGCAGTTCTCCAGTTCATGGGGGATTCAGGACACTCTTCTCAAGACAATCTCCAGCAAAGCTGCAGTTATTTGAAGCGTCTCTATAAAGATGTGGTGCAACTAAGAAAAACCTTAAGCAAAAATGAACAACAGAAAAATAAAATTCCTATATTTTATTTCTTTCTTAGCTGGTATTTACCAAAGAGCTCAAGAAAGTTCACCCCTCCTCCCTTGCCAGAAAAAAAAAAAAAGTAATTTAAGCCCTGCAGAGCTACTTCTAGAGCTGGATACCTGGGGCTGCATCAGTGATTTCTGGTGTGTAGCTGTAACCACACCCAGGAAATGTATAAAAAGAGTGTTCCAGGAGCTTCTCTTTTATGAAAGGACTGAGGTGAGGGAAAGGATAAGAGGAAGAGAAACAGCGAGTCTTTTTTTTATGAGTCTTAAAATTAGACTAAAAAAAAAAGAGTCTTTTTTTTTTTCTGAATAATAATGTTTCTTATATGAGTCTGAGAAGAGTCTTTCTATTGTTTCTGAGAGGCTTGTTTTTATTTTTCTTCTTCTACCTCCAGTTTCCCTTAGGCTTGGCAAGTTGCTGGTTTAGCACAGAATAGGTTAGTGTTCTCTAAAGCAAAGTGGTGGCTCTCCTTGCTGAACTTCCTTCCATAAGGCAAATGCACTGGGGTTACCAGGAGGGCTGGCAGCAATTTCTTAAACAGCCTTTTGAAATTTGTTGGGTTTTTTATGTTAAAAAAAAATACAACTAAAAACCAGCATAGCAAATAACACCCACAAAGATATGCAGAACTCCCATCTCCCTGTTCAGGCTGTCAGAAATGCTGGCAGCTGCTGTGAGGAGCTGAAAAAATCATCATTATACTCCAGGCAGTTTGAAATCAAATAATACGTGCACACAAAAGGTTTTCATTTTGGAGCTATTGTGCCTGGCCTGTTTGGGAGGAGGGGAGAGGGAGACCTATTGTCTATTAAAAAGCAAAATAGTGGCCTGGTTTTAGTTCTGCAGGAATGGAGTGATCTGTGTGCTATTAGCTGACAGCAAAGACATCCTCTTTGCAGAGCTTGCTCACTGCTCCACTTAGTTTGCAACTGGTAACTGCCAAATCCCCACAGGGTAAGAGCCCTTGCACTCCAGCTGTTGGAGAAGTAATATCCCCCACTGCTCAGCATGATAGGAGAGTAATAAAAACATCATTTCTAATGGGAAAATGATGCTTGCAGAAGCAAATGGAGGCTGGCTGCCTTAGAGAGGGGGCTCTGGGAAGGACAAAGCCATCCTCAGCAAGCTGGTGGATGAAAGCTCAGAGAGCAAGAAGTGCTCAGAATCCCTCCAGTCTAGGCAGCCAGTGAAATGTCATACACATTTGTAATCACAATCTGACGTCCTGTTCAGCTTCTAATAGACTGTACAAATCTTTATGAAAGTGATTAGGAGCTTTCCAGAAGAAAAATAATCCTATTTTCAAGTAATTACAGCAGCTTTTCTCAGAGCCTCCTTTTTGCTCCTGCCTCCACTTTTCTAAACAAAACCAATTACTAAAGAAAACCACTGGCTGTGGGCAAAAAGCATCCACATTATTTGAGTTCTGTCTTTGTCAGGGGCTTAGCACTGATCACACTGTGAATACAGAGTGGTTGAGCTGCACTTTTATAAGTCAATTTTTCATTATACAATCTTGCTTGGGAGCTCTTAAAAATATACAGGAAAGATTGTACCAACACTGTAAACTTTATAATTATTTCATCATGGCCTGTTCTTGCTCAAGCCTGTTTGGAGAAACTCTCTTTGGGTTCCAAGGATTGTTTTCTAAGGGAAATAAATTCCCTGAGAAGGAAGAAAATCAGAGTTGCATGAACTTGGTACAAAAAGCTCAAGGTGCTAATTCTAAAGTGCTCTCTCTCCAGCTGCCTCGTGCACTGAGCTGGTCTCCTGGAATTCCTCAGCATCCAGGTTTCATCAGTTAGGCTTTGGAATCCCAGCACAGGCTGTAGGTTGCCCAGGAAGTCCCTCAGCAGAGGATTGCTCTGGCAGGGGAGGTGTCAGCATTGTCCATGCACTGGAGGGATCCCATGCAGCCCTTTTGCACCAGAGGGAAGAATTCCCCTGCCATTCCCAGTGGGTTTGTGCAAAGGGGGTAGAGAATAATCCTGTCTCAGTGTCCTAATGAACAGGAGAGTTCGAGGGGCCTGGCCAAGTCTTCTTGTGAAATACAGAATTGAATATCCTTCTTCCTGAGCTTTTCCACACCCTTACAAACTCAGAGAACTTCAGATTCAAAGTGGTTTGGAGATTTGGAATGTGCTTTCCTCTTGCAGCAAGGGCTGCCTTATCAGACCTCATTAACTAACCAAATATAAACAGCAATTTTCAAGCGTTTGTGAGTCTCTGCCTAGATGCATTTAGTGCCAAAAGCATTTTTAAGATCTTAAAAATATACTGCCTTTTTCCCACTTAAATTATCTCATCTGTGCATACATGCTGATCCCATAATTAGGTAACAAAGATATTAATCCCTTCTATTTGTCTTCAGCTGGCTTTAGTGGAGAATCTTGAGCACAGGATTAGGAACAGTTTGGACTCTCTAAATCTGAAAGCACATGGTGTCTCTTTCCAAACAAAGTTCAGGGCCCTTGAACCTGTGTTTTTTGAAGCACTGGGACAGCAGTAAAAAAAATCCTATAAAGAAAAGAAAATAAACCATAGGATTTTATGTTTTTCACTGGTTAAAACATGATCATACTAAGAAAATGGACAGGCAGAAAAACGAATGCTTTGAGCGTCTCAATACCAGGATAGAATTTCTTTCTCTTATAGGAATTTGTGCTTTGAAACAGAAACAACTGCTTCAGCAATGAGCATTAAAGGATCTATTATGATACTGAAATGAACTGGTCTGCTTCCATTCAGATGAGCACAATGGTATAGACAGGCAGTGGCTGTTCATTGTAATGTTGTTTCTAAACCCAGATCCATGTATAAAGTGGCCTGAACATCCCACTCCCTTTCTTGTGGGATACTGCCACAGAGCTGTGCCTTGGTCACTCTGGAGGAATAAAGGAATCTTGGTGTATTTCTGCCAGGGAAGGAGAATGATGTAAAAATAACTTTGGATCTAACTTGTCACTTGTTTCAGTTGGTTTCATACTCAAAAGTTCTGTGAGTCCTGGGTCAGACATGCTGCATTTCAGACTGTAGCTAAGCTAGTTTTCACCAACAGCATCAACATCCTCAAAGATGCATTTCAGCTCTCACACCAGGGCATCTGCAAGGGACCTTCCCTGACATGCTGAAAGGTGCTCCAGTGACAGCCAGAAGAATGGTCATGGTAGTAGAGCTGAGGCCAGAAGTGTTTCTTAATCAGATATTTTGAAGAATGAAGGACAAATAAAGCCCAGTTAAATACTGAAAAGCCCCTCTCATACAAACAAACCCCCAGACAGCCAGTGCTATGGATACAGGATCTACAAAGAGAGGAGTGGAAGCATCAAACTGCTGAGCTGAAGTGGCCAGAAGGTCTCGAAATTACATGAAATGAGTGAGGATCATATATAGCCTGGGCTGATTGAAAACCACCTGTCTCCAAATTATTTTTATAATCCAGTAAAGGAACATTTTCAAAGGACTGGACCTCCACAGTGTCCTGTCACTGCAAAACCCAACAGTGCATAATCCTTCCCAGAGACCTACTGAGGTGTGAAGTATAAAAGGCATGACATGGGTAAAGTCTTTGCAGTGAGTGACAACATTCAGAAGTTCTTGGTTTTGAAGCTACAAGTGGATGTCTCTTTATTTTTTGTTTTTCAGAATAGAAGGATACCATACAGTTTGTTTTGATCATAAAGATTTCTATGAACTTATATTAGAAGCACACAATGAAATTAAAACTGCATTCTGTGTGGAATTCAAAAGATTTCCTACTTATCTTTTAATGTCATGAAATCCTATAGGGATGAGTTAGTTTTACAATATCTAAGAGGTCTGAAGAGCACTTTACTCACATTTGTAAAGCTTAAGTACAGCTGGTGTCAGTCAGACACTATATTTATTCAAGAACAAAGTTATACCCAGAGAGTTTTAAGGGTGTTGCTCAGTGTTTTACCTCAGAGCACCAATGCTGAGAATGACCAAACACAATCAAATGCATCAGCCCTTGAGACAAGACAGAATAATTGACATCCAGAAGAGCCAGGTATTGCTGGTAAGATCTGAGAGCAGGTTGGGGTTTTACAGTCTTGTTGATAGTGAATGAGAGGGTTTTTAGCAACATCAAGAGGAAACTTGTAGCTGAAACTTCACATCCAGAAGCTGAGAGGGTTATTGCAGAGACAATTATTTGTCTGCAGAATGAGAAGCTGCATGATGCTGAGAATTACAACAGAGCTGAGAGATGAGTGAAATGATGCACCAGATAATAAAATACAGTAGAGATGTCAGAAGTATTAATAATGTGAATGCACGACACAAGAACATCCATGTGTGGAAAAGCAAGTGAACATAATTAAGGACAAAAGTGGAAATTACAGCCTAACTATAAAAAGAGAAAATACTGTGATCTCTTTAATAGTGAGGTGGAAAAAAAAAGAGTCTGGCTGCAGTCCAGACAGCTCAGCTGTTTTGTAGAAATACCAGATTTTGAGGAGCTTTGAGAGACAATTACAATTCTCAGGACCAATAAAGCACCAGGGGCCGATAGTGTTCCTGCTGCATTATTGGAAACAGGAGGGACTGCATGGGCTCAGGGACTTGAGAAACTGATTAGCTTTGGAAGCCTGAATAAATTCCAAGTGAATATGCCCAGTTCTGAAGAACGGAGAAACCAGAAGAAAAGTTCCAGCATTTTCCCTTCTCTGCACAGCCTGTGATGTCCAATCTGCATTATGAAAAGCCTGTGTTTTTCACAGGGGAGAGACTTGATCCAATAGGTGCTCAAGTGTGATCAGGAGAAGTATCTATGTGTGTCTGAATGTTTGCTCTGCAGCTCTTAAGCAGGATTAAGAAAACTTGTGTGTTTGTCAGAAATTGACTTTCATGAGAAAAAGGTCCTGGTTAGGTTGAAATAATATGAGGAAGGTACAAATATCAATGGATTGACATGGCAAAAGCTGCAGGTTATGTGCTGTTTGACCTCAGTCATCTTGAGAGATGCTGGAGTGCATTCCTGATACTTTTAACGTGGCTGTGTAGAGATCAATACACTCATTGTGAAATTTCCAGAATGGTGTGAATTTCAGTGGTTTACATTTCCTCTTTGACCATGCCAGTGAGTTAACTGTCATGGGAGAGAAGAAATACAGCTCAAAAGAGGGTTGAAGACCAGAAAATACAGCAAATAAAGAAACCAACCAGTGCTTCTAATGGAAGAAAATAAAACCCAGTTGATACCTTAAGAGCATCCTGGGAAAGCTTTTCTGGGAGTCAATAAATACAGTAGATTATAGTGATGTTAAATGGTTGGAACACCTCAGAGGAAAGTGAGGCTTGTTAAAAGTGAGAATGACGTTACTTTTTCTGCAGGTAACTCTTAGCTCCAGAATAGAGAGACCAAGCTGCAGAGATCCAAGTTGTTGGATCTCTTCTTAGATGGAAGAATAAGCACTAAATAATTCGAACAAACCCTGAAATAGACTTTTTGGAGAATGCAAGGGAAAATGTGTGGAGAAGATTTAATAAAGATGAGCTTGAAGTCTATAAAGAACCTAATATAGTAAAGGTAATGAAATCCCTAGCCACTCTGTTGGCAGAGCTTGAGTACAGGATGATGGAAGACAGAACAGTTGAGCATTTCTTGGAAAGCAGTTCTCATGGGATTTGACCTGGGTGCTGATCAAAGGCACAGCTATTCCTGAGCACCACCAAGGGCCCTTACTGTGAATTAGTAGCAATGAAGAAAAAAAAATGTCCTTAACAGTCTTAACAAATTATGAAAAGAGCCAGGGATTTTGTGGGTGTGCAGAGATAGTAAATAAGTGACTAGCACTGCATTAAATCTGGGTAACATAGCAGTGTTTCTGAAACAGCAGATCCCTTACTGTAGTGCTCTGAGGATTTTGCACAGACTAGGTTGGAGGGGAGATCCGACTAATTACTGTGCATCAGTGGAGACAGGAAAATCAGGGCTGGGAGGGTTTAGAGAAGTTAGGGCTGTTTGACTAGCAACTTTGAGAGAAGCAGTTTGGCTGGAAGTCTGGACAGTGTCTGTTGGAAAGGTTCTGATGGCTGCAGTTTTGATTTTCATGTGAATTCTCAGATAAAATCTGTCCCTGCTGTGGATGGGGAGCTGTAAATTCATGACAGTTGGATAATTCTGGTGACTGCTTGGCCTTAATCTTCACTTTTATTTTTTTCAAAGTTTCTTCTCTTTTGTATCCTAACCTCAGCTGCTAGCATAATATATTTCTGACTTGGACATACACTTTATATGCTTCACTTGTAGGAGCACTTCTGTCCTTAGCTAGCCTGAAAATAGCTGTCCTGGAATGGGAGCCAGAGCTCTCTGCAGCTCATGGAAAGACTAATGGATCAGGCTCTGTCATATGACTGGTTCTCAATACCAGAGATATTCATGATTCTCTGTCAGATTCAAACTCCAGATGTTGACCTAGTTCAGCAGAACTCACCCTTTTATATTTTTCATTTCTTAACAGTGACATGTAGTCAAGTCAACACTAAGTGATCACTCTGTGTTCTGAGAGCGTGATTACATCTTCTGGGAGCTGATAAGTGGATGTTCCAACTCCAGAAATACTTTGGTTTAAATTCCTTGGTGTTCTGTAATTGTGGGTCAGCCTTCCTTCCTAGAATCATTGCTTGGCAAAAAAAACCCCAACAAACATATTTCCATATATATGTACTATCTAAACATATATATATATATCCACACATATCTATACAAATATACGTATATACACACACATATATATGCACAGAAGCCTCAGTTCCTCCCGTTGTGATCTCCCTCTAAACTCACCCTGCCCCTTTGCTTATTCTCTGTCACAGTCCCCCTTTCCATGGCTTTTCAACTCAGGAATTTTCTCCCCATCCCACTTCCCCATTACATATGGGAAGGCCGAGTTGATCCTCCACTGATGGCCTTTGTTCCCATGACTCTTTCTCAGACTTTTGCATTAGCCATCAGTATCCTGTTGCCCCTGATAGCTCTTGAACTTGGTCTTGAGTCAATGGGCTTGTTTTGAACCGATTAGGAAAGATTTCCTTTCCTTTATCAAAGCTAAACAAAAACAAGGAAATTAAATTAAATACAAACCTCTGTTTAAATAACTGTAGGGTTGTGACATGAGCCAGGAAGCTCAAAGATAAGGCTGATGATCTGCCCAGAACTTCTGCATGGAGAGGCACTGCTGCAGGGATGAAGGCCAGGATGTCAGCCATCATCCAGCATTTTTCTCTTCTTTAATCAGTTGCCCATCAGAGCAGTGATTGGCTGGAGTAAGTGAGAAAATAGCATCTGTCAGCTGGGCTGGGGGGAAGGGTACAAGGAATCTTCCATGGTGCTTTGCCCTGCTGCTCTCTGCAGCTCAGAGCAGGGGACCTGATGCACTTGGATGCAGGAGCCAGTCTTGGGACAGGACTGTGCTCACCGTGTCACTCGTTCCTGAACTGGGGAGATGGTGGCTGTGGAGCATTGCAGGCTACTTCTAAGAAACATTGCTAAAATGGGCATCTGGTGATGATGTTGCTCAAGAGCTTTATTGCTTATCCTCTTCAGATCCCTTCTTGTAAAGCTGTGTCCAGGGACAGAGGGAAATCATCAGTTTATTTTATCCTTCCCCCAGTTTCCTCGAGGCAAACTTCAAATTCTGTCTGCACTTGATGTTACAGGAGTTGGGTTCTTGCTGCGGTTGAAAAGCTCTTGTGTTGGGATGTTGAGGATATCTGATGTAGATTACTTCAGATTAGAAATTAGTGATGCAGTGCCCACTCAACCTGATCCTTATGGAGATTCCTCACACTTCCCTGTGTGCTGCTCAGCTGTGTCTGACAGCTCAGAGAAGCAGTTGAACAGGATGGCTTCAGTGTCCTGACCTCTCCTGTAGCTTCTCTTGGTCCAAGCTCTGTCCCAGGTAGGAGTTACAGTGCTCACATGGTCACTAGAAAACTGAAAGAGTTCAGAGTTGAAGGACAAAAGAAAACTGTTCTCTGCTAGAAAATCCTTGGGTCTAGTAACACTGGGGGAAAAAAAAAAAAAAGAGTAATGCATGGAAGAGCTGCAGTGACTTCCATCTACTTTTTTTGGGCATATGGTAAACCTTTTTAAAACCTGAGTCTCTCCATCATTCCTACTTTATATTAGTTCATGTCAACTACACTGACTCTAAATATGGCTTTGGACATATATTTATTTATTTTTAAACAACGTGTTTAAAGGCCTCCCATGAAATAGAATACAGGATTACAATTCAAGGGATGGCCCTCTTTGTTTCGTCTGCTGACAGACAGCTGTAAGGACAAAAAACCTAAAGCTCTAGTAATAAAGATAAAAGGAACTCAATATATGAACTGACTTCCTCACCTGCTATAAATTCAGTGTGCTTTGTTTCTTTCAGATAAGTTGAACACTGGCAACTTCTAGTAGTTTCTGTTAGGAGGAGCTGCAGACATTGTGCCTTGGAAATCTTTTTCTCAAGTAATTATTTTGGTAAAATAAAAACCCAAGGGGACTGTGGACAAATTAAAATATCATATGAAAGATACATCTGTCTATAGCTATATCTATATATCTATATATCTATATATCATCTATATATCATCTATATATCTATATCTAATCTATATCTCTGTATATGTATCATCTCTATTATCTGTAT